>JANZLF010000221.1:12723125-12742275 GCA_026546835.1 Erythroxylum foetidum | reverse complement strand
GTTTTTCCGTCAGGTTTAGGTTTGAACGTCTCTCTACGTATTTGCATGGGGGACGTTCTCTTACTATTGGGCCATGGATGTGTGGATCAGGCCCAAATTAACCAATAGGTGTAAGACTGACCGATCGGCCTGTGGGTTGTTAAGATTGGGCTCGGGCCCAGTAAAGCCGACCCAACCACAAACCAAACATCATTTTTTATTTTTCATACCCATTCCCATTCCCTTCTCCTATTATACCCATATCCATACCCAACCATGTGCTGAAACCAAACATCATTTTTTATTAATGGAATGGAATGGAATGTAATATTATTACATCGTTTGGGAGGAGGGTTTATAATAGAATGAAATAGAATGTGATAGAAGATGAGAGTTTCTTATTACATCTCATTCTATCTCAAACAGTAAAAATAATAAAGATCTAATTTGGGAGATTTAGAATGAAATATATAATGATAAACAACTTTTCATTATATTACATTATAAGCCCTTCTTCTAAACAACACTTCACTGTATTACATTATGAATCCTTCCATCCCTCTCAAATAATAATGTTCTTATATTACATCTATTTATATTTTATTCTATTATAAATCATTCCATTCTATTAAAAACCTTACGTCCAAATAAACATAACCTTAGAGATTAAATGAGTCTTACTATATACCCTTATGACTTTTGTCTTATTCTTAATAATTAAATTTAAGGTTTGCTACTTTAAAATATTACCAAAAGATTATGTGTGATACGATCTTATAGGACAATTTTAATAAAAGAAATTAAAATCAATTTAAGAGAATTTAAAATAGAAGAAGGCCATTTTGTTTGATGACTCGCATAATAATAAAAAAATATGTATTCAAAAGTGGCCATCATCTTTTAGTAAGAAAATTGAATACATTTGTAATATAATGAAGTAACTAAGATCAAAGAAGATTGAAATGCGAGATATGGCCTATGTTATAACATATTAAATCTACTCAAGAATTGATTTATTAATCAAGATGTCTTATATTTTCAAAATGCGAGATATGTCCTAAAGTATAATATGCTAAAGGATTAATTTATTATCAAGATATTATGTATTCTTAATAGATATATGACAATAAATTCTCGTTTTATGTTGTTCGCATGGTTTATTGTGTAACTATAAAAAATTATACAATTTTAATTAACTATTTTCTAACTACATACAGCATTTAAGAATTTGAATTTTAATATAAAATATATGTTTGAAATTCAAAAGGATAAGAACGATCATTTTGAAGATCAATTAGAATTTAGATAAGTCTTTGTTCTCAAAATAGTTTTAATAATGCATATGATTAGTTGATCCCGTTATTTATGTTTAAATTTTCTTACTTATGAGCATTTCTTTCTTCTTGGTTCTTTGTCTATGAAAGTAGTTATGGGCTTCAGACTTGAGTGCGATTAAATTTCTTATTTGGGTTTTAGAACTTTTACTGCTGAATGTTTGTTCAACGATTAATTACTCCAAGTCTAAGGTTTCCTTATGTAATCAAGAAGCAAAATGAACAAATTCCTCTAGTTAGTACATGTTGTAGAACCATCCTTGAAATATGTAGCATTTGGGTAAGATATTTCTAATATCTACTCCATCCTGGTTGTCTTTAATGATAATATTGACGGAACACTCTTTTTTGTTTGATGTTTAGGTCAGCCATTTTCCAGAAGGATAGAAACAAGATCATATCGTCGGTTTGGGCATGAACGAAGAAGAAGAGCTTAAGCGAAATCCCGTAAAATTCTAACTTACCCTGTCTTTGTTCTTTATGTGATCTGTTTCTTTATGGCAACTGGTTTTGGTCAGGGTTGATTCATCAATTCTTTTGCTTGGAAGTGTTTACTGTGCACTAGACGAAGTTGTTTCATGCAAGGTTTATGGATTAAACTTTCTGCATAGCGTTGGGCTTTTTGATGCTTGTATATATATAGACACCAATTGGTGAGAAATATTTGAAAGATTCTGATTTGTTAACAGATTCTCACAGAATACGTCGTGCAAGACTGAAAAATGAATCCTAAACTTCCTTTTGAAGATAAATTCCTTTGATGCCATAACCAATGTGGTATGTGTAATTCCCCCGTCACTTGAGTGTTGAATATTGGTTTGCTTCCAATCGGATCGTGTTCGCAAATCAAGAAAATAATAGTAATTGCAATTTGCAGATGGCCATGCACGCTGCTTAAATCAACCTCTTTACTGACATTATATCCTAAAGGAATAGGTTTCTTCTTTCTTTTTTCCTTTTTCTTCATTTCTTAGCATTCCACTTCAAAATGGAAGACTCCGACTTGACGTTTTTAGTTGAATAATTGGCATCAGGTGTTCTTTCTTCTCTGAAACTATCATCAAATTAGATATTTAGAGGGATTTCCAGAAGCAGGCTGCCAAATTTATCACACCTAAAGTTATCTTTCTTTTTCCCTTCAAAAATATTTCACAGGTGAGTGTTGATTATCCTACAAAACCGCTTGATATTTTCAAGGAAATGAGCCGGTACTTATGCCATGATGACGTGATGCCTTTGTCCACTTGCAATGAAGATTCATGTATTAATTGCATCTGCGTTTTGTGTTCAATTCTGTCTTAACTTCTCAAATTGCATTTGCATACTCGCTTTTCTATTCGTCGCTTTTGGACAAAAGCCATCTCTATATGGACATCAGCAAGTGACGCTGACCATGTCATGATAGTTGGATGATATTTCCATTATGGTGGAGGATTTGAACCTCCACAGGTAATTTACCATCCGGGAATATTTCCAATATTGTTTCTTTAAACAAAACCAGGTATGAATCACTAGCATTCACTTGAGTAGACACAAGCAAGAAGGCTTTTGCTATTTATTACCAATACTCATTTAATTCTTGGGGGTGATTAATTGCCATCTTGTGAGAATATAATGCACAGTTTGGTTATATGCTGCCAATAAGTTTCAGCTAAAAAGCACTTAATCTTTAAAGAGTATCTGATTCAAACGCAAGACCTAGTGTTCAAAAATTCTTAGGGATTCGCCTGTAATCATTTGAACCTTCTTGCTTGGAAGCTGAACTACTCTGGCCGTTTTAGACTACAAGAGTGTGTCCCTTGACTGAATTTGGAATTGTTGACAGGTTGTAGATATATCTACGATGTTGATAGGCCCGTAACACATCTCCTCTTATACCAGACAAACAACATGCACCATTTTACAGTCTGTACATATCCATGCAGAATATTCGTTAGTTAGAAGAGAGAAAGAGCAAATCTTTTAGTTGTACAGTCCAAGCTCCTGTATATATTTCATCATTTTCATGAATACAATAGCTTCTTCGTATTTTCTTCACACGAAGAATTGACATGGTATCAGAGCAAAGTCTCTGTTTTATCCAGTAAATCCTTACTACCCTAAAAACCCCTTGCCTTAAAACCGTAACAATGGAGATTCAAGACAGTGCAGAAATCACTGTTGATGAAGAAGCTTACCACATCTCAGCAGCAGACAAACCAAGGAGCGCCCTCGTACATACGCGCCTCGAAGGAGCTAACTATTTGTCATGGAGTAGATCGATGGTCATTTCACAAAAAAGCCAAAGGAAAACTCGGCTTCGTAATTGAAGAGATACAACCACCTATTGAAAACGAAAAGTTTATGAGACAGTGGAAAAAAGGCAGATTATATGGTTATAGCTTGGACCATTAACTCATTATCGAAGGAGATATCAGACTCCTTCCTAGTGGTGACGACGACAAAGAATCTTTGGGATGAACTCAAGGGGAGATATGGTGAAACAAGCGGCCCTCATTTGTACCAAATAACACAAGAGGTTGGCAATCTCATACAAGGTAACAACACCGGGACTATTTATTTTACAAAGTTAAAAGGACTGTGGAATGATCTTGATGCCTTGATGTTGATGAGTACGTATAACTGTGAAAATGCTAGAAAAAAACTTGGAAGTTTGTAATGCAAACAGATTGATGCAATTCTTGTTAGGACTCAGAGAGGAATACGCTGCTGTGGTAAGCCAAATTATGTTGATGGAACCCTTGCCACAAGTAAACAAGGCATACTCCATGGTACTCACGATAAAGAAACAAAAGACTATAAACACATAAAACATAAATCAGCTGGGGGTAGCTCTCATGGCGAATACAGGCACCTTTAAGAGACAGATAAACCGAGACTTCACTGGAAAAAAAATTCAGTAATCGAAGAGACAAAAAGTTCTGTGAGCATTGCAAGGAAAGGGGACACACGAAGGATATTTGTTTCCAATTACATGGAATCCCAGAGTGGTACAAAGAGTTACAAAGAAGAAGGGGAAACCAATGCATGCGGCAATGAACATGAATGGCACCTTCAAGGAATAGAGGACCGAACCACAGTCCAAAACGGAAGTTGATTTGGCAGCGCTTACAATACAAGTACAAGATCTTATGCGTATAATTAAGGGTAAATCCTCAGCTGAGACAAATAACGTAGCTTACAACAGCTTCGCAAGTATGCACCCAAACAATTTTAGTTTTAGCAGTAGCAAAATTGAGGATGGTTTATGGATAGTAGACTCGGGGGCCTTCACACACATGAGCCATAATCCTTTATTTTTTACAACCAAAACCAAAATCCCACACCTTAAACCTGTGATACTACCGGATGGCACAACAAATTCTATTGAACATGTGGGCAATATAGATTTCTATAAAAATTTACAGTTACAAAACATTCTTCATATACCCACATTCCACCAAAATTTAATGTCAGTCCACAAGCTAACCACCCAAAACAACCTTGCTATAATTTTCGTCACTGATAAAGTATATTTATAGGACCTGAAGACTAACGATGTTGTAGCTGTGAGCGAGGCAGAAGGAGGCATATACAGAGTCGGAAGGCAAAACCGACTACCTCCATGCACTTTAAAAGGTCCCTCTTTAGATTTTTACGTTCAAAACCCAATTGTTAACCATGTTCAGGGCAACTTTGATATTTTGCATTTACGCCTTGGACATGTTTCAAAGGAAAAACTCATACATTTAATAAATTTACGCATTTCATCTTCTAAAAGTATTCTGTGTGGTATTTGCCTATTAGCAAAACAAGTTGGAAAGCCCTTCCCAACTCACAACATAAGCACTCAACGACCTTTTGAGCTATTACACATTGATTTATAGGGTCCATATGGGATTAAAAATTTGGATGGCTCACGATATTTTTTAACTATCGTTGACGATTTTACAAGAGATACCTGGACTTACTTAGTAAATAATAAGGACCAAGTGTACGAAACCCTAAAAACCTACATAGCCATGATTGAAAACCAATACTAGACATCTATCCCTTGTGTTCGTACCAATAATGACACCGAATTTGTCAACACCAATTGCCAAGAACTTTTTCACCACAAAGGCATAGCCCACCATAAATCATGCCTTTACATACATCAACAAAATGGTGTTGTTGAATGCAAACACAAACACCTTCTCCAAATTACCAGGGCTTTGTTATACCAAGCCAATTTGCCTAAACATTTTTTAGGGGAAGCTCTTCTTATGTCCACTTATATTATTAATCGACTTCCTACAAAAATTTTATCTTGGAAAACCCCTTATGAAAAACTCTACAACAAAATCCCATCCTACAGTAATTTACGAGTTTTTGGTTGTCTGTGCTATGCCATCAATCCCAAACCTTTTAAAGATAAATTAGAACCACGTGCTTTGGAGAGTATTTTCTTGGGATACACATCAGGACAGAAGGGTTTTAAGTTACTCGACCTTTATAATAATAAAATCTTTGTATCACGTGATATCACTTTCCAAGAAACCCATTTTCCTTTTTCACATCATATCAACCAACATCACACTTCCATTTTTCCAAACAATTTTACCAACCCCACATATCACCTTTTACCTCACAACCTACCTTTGACATCAACCGAATCAGACACCCATACCTCACCAGTTCACCACCAACCCACTTCGCTTTCACCTACTGATATTGTTTCTCCACCTGAACCACACTCATCTTCACCACATCTTTCGCAACTTCGACACAGTACCCGTACAAAATCTCACCCAACTTACCTTCGTGATTATGTCATCTCACTTCCGTCCCTCGGCACAGCTACAATGTCCACACCACAGGTTTGTTCCCTATCTCAGACCTCTGTGTTATCTCATCTCTCCAACTTAGTAACTTTCATGGCCAATGTTGCTATTGAATGTGAACCTCTTTCTTTTGCTACAGCCACTACTAATCATCTTTGGCTCAGACCTATCAAGTTGGAGCTCGATGCTCTTGAATAGAACAACACCTGGGAGTTAACCACTCTCCCTACAGGCAAACAGGCATTACATACGAAATGGATCTTCAAAATCAAATGTAAACTAGACGACTCAGTGGATCGATGCAAGGTTAGATTAGTTGTCCGCGGATATACTCAAAAGGAAGGACTAGACTACACTGAAATCTTTTCCCCAGTCGCTAAGCACACCATAATTCGCATGCTGATCGCCATTGCAGCTGCATTTGTTTGGCCCTTGCACCATTGTCACATAAATAATGCCTATCTCTATGGCTCTCTCACTAAAGAATTATACATTCATCCACCCCAAGGGTATTCCAAAGTTGCCCTAGGTCAAGTCTGCCATTTACGAAAATCTATTTATGGCCTTAAACAAGCAGGTCGCTAGTGGAACCATGAAATAACCTCCAAGCTCCTGAATTATGGCTTTCTTCAATCCTCATCGGACCCCTGTTTATTCATCAAAGGCTCCGTTCAAACCTTTATGGCTCTCATCATCTACGTAGACGACGTTCTTCTTACCAACCCTTCCGAGGATCTATTTCTAGACGTCAAAAATTACCTCCACAACTTGTTTACTATCAAAGGCATGGGGCCAACTACATATTTCATTGGACTCAAGTTACATCAGTCCGACAATGGCATCGCCATTTCCCAAGACAAGTACATCTAGGATATCCTCACGGAAGCTAACTTACCAGACATCAAAGATGTCATTGCTCCATTTCCTCAAGGCCGAAAACTCACACCTGATGATGGTCCTTTACTCAGAAACCTTGATCAATACAGAAGGATAGTCGAACAGAGTCTGTATTTGAACTTAACTCGCCCTGACATTACTTTTGTAGTCCATAAATTAACTCAGTTCACTTCCCCGACATTACTTTTGTAGTCCATAAATTAACTCAGTTCACTTCCACAGCACTACAACAACACTAGGACACATTGCTACACCTTCTTCGCTACCTCAAGTAAACTGCAACATATCGACTTTTCTATCCATTACAACACACAATTCCCCTATAGATTTTCTCTGACTCCGACTAGGCATATTGCAATTATACACGGAAATCACTAACATGTTATTACGTTATGTTAGGTGATGCCTTAGTCTTCTAGAAAACCAAAAAACAGCGGACTGTTAGTCGTTCTTCCGCCGAGGCTGAGTACAGAAGCATGGCCAGCACTCTTTGCGAGACTCGTTGGATCTCCTACCTCCTACGTGACATTCAGCTTCCCGTACCTCTGCCTATTCCTCTTCATTGTAACAATGTCGTAGCCTTACATATCTCCAGAAACCCGGTGTGTCACAAACGCACCAACCACGTCGAGATCGACTGTCATCTTGTCCTAAACACTGTCACCGAAGGCTTCATCTCCACCTCCTACACTCCATCTTCTTCACAGCTTGCTGATTGCCTTACCAAACCTTTATCTTCCCAAGATCTATCTTCAAACATCACCAAGTTGGGTCTGCTACCATAGTTGCCAACTTGAGGGGGGGCTATCGACAAGCCCGTAACACATCTCTTATACCAGACAAACAACACGCACCATTTTACAATCTGTACATATCCATGCAGAATATTCGTTAGTTAGAAGAGAGAGAGAGAGAGAGAGCAAATCTTTTATTTGTACAGTCCAGGCTCCTGTATATATTTCATCATTTTCGTGAAAAAAACAGTTTCTTCGTATTTTCTTCACATGAAGAATTGACATACGAACCCACCCTGATCATTCAGATCCAATGTACATAGTCTGCTCTAGAAAAGCGTTTACTGCTTAAAAGAAAGTGGGTGGACATGATAAATGCTCTGGCTTTTGGGTATTCTTCTTCAGGTGTTGTAAAAGGTGAACTTCACCATTTTCATTAGCAGTAGCTATAGACATCTACACATATAGAAAAAGACATTTAAGTAAGGCTATGTTTGGTTAGACGTAAAGTTTTTAATGGAATATAATGGAATAGAATAAAATGAAATGGTTTATAAAAGAATGGAACGTAAATGGATGTCATGTCAGAAATTGTTGTTTTAGAGGGATGGAAAGATTCATAATATAATATAGTAAAATATTGTTTGGATTAAGAGTTTATAATGTAATATAGTGTATCATTTTATATTCCATCCTGAACCTCTCAAATCAGAGGTCGTTCATTTTTACTATTTAAGATGGAATGGGATGTAATATCAAACCCTCATCTTCCATCCCATTCCATTTCATTATAAACCTTTCTTCGAAATAGTGGAATAATATTACATTCCATTCCATTTCATTAAGAAACTCTCAACCAAACAGACCCTAAAGTAACATAAAAGTCATATTAGCAATGCAGAATTTAATCCATGATTTTCAAGACAAAATATCATTTCTTAATTATGATGAAAGATATTGTCGTAATATCACTATTTCATATGCTCCAAACAAAGCCCTTATTTTAATGCTTTAATTACCATACACTCTTTTGAAGAACTTTAGCATTTGGAGGGCCACGTCACTTGCCATCTTCTACCATAAAGATCTTCAAGCTCTGATATCATTTTTTAAGGTGACGGGCTTTTAATGAAGATGACAAAGAAGCAACACTGGAAAAACTGTCACAAACTGAAAAAGGATCAATTCTTTATTTCCAAAATTTAAGCATATTGTAGTAATCATTGAAAAAACAAAAAGATTTGAAGGCTAGAACTATTAAACAACTAAATGGCTTACTTCAAACATATAAAAAAGGCAACAAAAAAAAGAAAGAAAGTAAGAGGTCTTGAGCATATTCTTTAAACCAAGCTCATTTTGAATGAGAAAGAAAGAAAGTTAAGCACCCAAAGAGGCCAAAGAGTGAGAGGACATGGAAGCCAAAGACGAGGAGGTTTCAAGCCATCTAATAATGAAGGAAAAGGACAAAGCAATTTGTCTACAAGAAAGCATGAGAGGAAGCATGCCAAGAAATGATGGAGGTTAAAGGTATAGAAAATATCAATTTGAATACTTTAATTGCCATAAACTCGGTTACTTTGCTTCAAAAATGTAGAATTCACTCTATTATTGGCTTACAAAGGAGAGAAAGGAATGAAAAAGAGTACTTAGTTCTTGGACACTGGTACTAGTAACTATATGTGTAAGGATAAAGATATGTTTGTTGAGCTTGGTGACTCTATAAGTGGCAATGTTATATCTAAAGATGCATCCAATATATCTATTAAAGGCAAAGGTAACATCTTAATTCATTTGAAAGATGGAAGGCAAGAGTTTATTTCAAATGTATATTGTGTTTCAGGTATCAAAAATAACATACTCAGTTTAGGCCAACTTTTAGAGAACAACTATGATATTTGCCTTAAAGATCATAGTCTTTCAATAAAAAACAAAGAAATAATTTGATAGCTAAGGTGCTAATAACAAGAAGAAAAATTTTCTTAATTAACATCCTAAGTGACGTGGTAAAATTTTTTAATCTCGCATTAAAGACCTTTTTAGTACCTAAATTTTGGGCATCTAAATTTGAAAAATTAATGTTGTTGAGTGAGAAAGGAATAATGAAAGGATTGAGCTCCATCGTTCATTTGGATTAATTGTGTAAGGGGTGCCTATATGAAAAGCATTCAAGAAATAGCTTTTCAAAAGAGGCAACTACAAGAGCTAAGAAGCTATTATAGCTCATACAACATTGATACATGTGGTCCAATTTCATATATTCTTTTCTTTCTTTATTGATGATTTTTCAAGAAAGACGTGAGTGTATTTCTTAAAGGAGAAATCAGAGGCATTTGGTGCCTTTAAAAGGTTCAAGACACTTGTTAAAGAATAAAGTGGATGTGAAATCAAGGCTTTCAAATTCGATAAAGGAGGAGGACTCACATTAAGAGAGTTTAACAAATTTTGTCAAGAGCGCGGAATTCATCGCCATTTAACAGTTTCAAGAACTGTCCAAAAAAATAGAGTAGAGGAGATGAAGAATAAAACCATTCTTAAAATGGCTCGAAGCATGATGAAAAGTAAAAAAATGTCTAAAACATTTTAAACAAAAATTATGAAATATGTGATCTACTTACTTAACCAATCACAAACAAGTAGCATATAAGGAAGAATGCCACAAAAGGCATAGAGTGAACATAAACTTGACATTACACACTTAAAGGTATTTGAGAGCACTCTATGCATCAGACGAAAGGAGATCAAAATTTAATGACAAGAGTGAGAAGTTTTATTAACTCAAAAGGTTGCAAGCTTTACGATTCAAACAATGGTAAAGTGGTCATTAATAGAAATGTAAAGTTTGATGAAGAAAGTAAATAATAATGGGATGTCCAAGAAGATAATTATGACTTCCTTTTTCTTATGGTTGAAGATAAGGAAGAAGAGCAAGCAAATGAAGAAGCACAAGAGCCCACAATACCTCCTTAATTATATCAAGGGCATAATCTCGCATTGATTATCCTTATCATTTTTAAAAGAAAGAGAGGTACGAAAGGAAAGAGATTTATAAGACATGATTGAGATTAAAAAACCATCAAAATGATTTGACTTTATTTTGTCTCCTTACAAATTATGAAAAAATAAGTTTTGAAGAAACATCCCAAAATAAGAAATATAGATTAATATCATTAAAAAAATGGCACATGGGAGCTTGCAACACTTTTAAAAATGTAAAAAGTAATTGGATTGAAGTGCATTTACAATGTGAAGAAAAATGCTACAAGGGAGTTTAAACAATATAATATAAGGGTAGTGATAAAAGGTTACAAGCAAAAGACCGAAATTGATTACTAAGAGGTATTTACGCTTGTTTCCCATTTTAGAAACTATTAGATTAGTCATTTATTTGAAAACCCAAAATAAATAGAAGATTCATCAAATGGATATAAAGTTATATTTTTAAATGACTTCTTTAAAGAGGAAGTCTGTGTAGAATAAGCTTTGGGTTATACAGTGAAAAAGCATGAAGATAAAGTGTTAAGTTGAAGAAAATATTATATGGTTTAAAACTAAAGGCATAGCATAGTAGAATCAGTATATACTTCCAAGATACCAACTTTACAAAATGTCTACATAAGCATATCCTCTATGTGAAGAAGAATAATTGTGGTGATATTTTAATTGTTTTCTTATATATAGATAATTCGATCTCCACAAGAAACAATCTAAAAGAGTTTAAGATGACTGACCTTGGTCTTATGTCTTACTATCTTGTCATTAAAATAAAGAAAAACAAGGAAGGCATATTCATATCCTAAGAAGGATATGCAAGGAACATGCTCAAGAAGTTCAATATAGATGAATGCAAGTTTTTTAAGACACCTATTGAATGTGAAATTAAATTCTCCAAACATGAAGAAGGAGAAAATATAAATTATACACTATTCAAGATATTAAGTCAAGAAGATTTCACTTTTATTAATTTTAATGATAATCAAATAATAATAATCTTAGAAATGTATGAACTATTTTGATAAGTTTGTTAAGTGTGCAAAAAAATGTAAATAACACTTAGTCAAACCCAAAAGATGCGTGTTCAACACCAGACGATACATCAATACCAGACGATACATCAACAATAGACAATATACGTCAACAACAGACGATACACGTCGACACCAAAAGAAATGTGATAACAAAAGAAGTGCAACACTAGAAGAAGCATGATAATAAAAAAAACGTGATACCAGACGAAGTGACACTAGAAGAAGTATAATACCAGACGATACAAAAAGAAGCTATTCTAGAACGTCAATCAGTTAGTTAGTTAGAGTTACTTATAGGACTCAACTAATAACGGTTTCTAGAAGATTCAAGAAGCAATTGCTCAAGAAGACAGTTAAAGATCTAGGCTATAAATACTAATTCTAGTCGTAAACTAAATAACATTTTTTACAAGAGAGAAAATCTAATTGTACAATACTTAGAAAAACTATGTATTCAAAGTGTGAAAGAAGAGAACGAATGCATTTTTAATGTAGCACCCCACTCCCATAAAACGCGTAACCGACATCCTGAGGGATATCTAAGTCCGTGCCCTGCGAGAGTAGCGTACTAGTACACTCAATCGGTTAAAACTTAATATAATTTTTTTTGAAACATCAACATAAACGGAAATCAATATTCAAACCGACCTCGATTTATTTTCTAATATTTCCATTTATAACATCACAACCATTACACAAATCATCGAAATTTTACTTTCCACTTGGGCCCATTACAAAGGTACAACACTTATAAATATGATATCATTACACTTCAAAATCATTTACTAACATTTTCAATTTGGAAAGTTGGTACAGAACAAAATTATTTACATACTCTTGATACAATCATTACTGAAAACACAATCTGATATATAAACAAGAATAAGAATGCAGACGTGAACTGATCTCGACCCCTATCCTGTACTCGTATGTTGTAAGTATACTCCCGTTTACCTAACGGGGTATTCTTTTGATCCCGAAAAATATTTGCAAATTTTGGTGAGTTTTGTGAACTCAATGAGTGACCATCATCGATGGCTCACCTAGTCACATAACACATAATTCACATTTACATCATTTCATATTTCACACTTCACATACACTACGATTTAATTACTCATATTATGCATATGCAGTGCACATGAAACCCACTTTTCATTTGTTATTTTGTTGTGATCGAGTGCCTAAACTGTCCCATATAGGGCTCATTGATAACTGTCCTATATAGGGCTCATTGATAACTGTCCCATATAGGGCTCATTAAACGTTGAGCCTGAGGTTCTAAATCACTTTTGAGCTCGAGGCTCTTTTTCACTCGTTGAAATTTAAGCTCTGATCGGTGGCTACTCTGGTCATAACTGTCATTATGTTTCATGCATTCATGAAATGGAATGCCTCAATCACATTTTCATATTTCCATTTACTCAGATTCACATATCATCGGACCTTAATCCGACATTCAACATTAAGGTTGAGAATCACACTTTCATTCATATGTAAATGCATATTCAAAAACATACTTGTCATTGGACCGTGGTCTGGCATTTAACAATCATATTATACACACTTATTTCATCTCATTCACATACAATGAGCACTTTGATATTTCTTTCATACAACAAATTCATTAGACCTCCTATCCAGAAACCAACACAGTCAAACACTTTCATATAATCATTCAAAAATCAATCAATATCAAAAAGTCAAACAAGACAAACAGTGGAATGAGACCATCTAGGTCTACTCACAATACGCTCCAGATTAGCACTAGTTTCAAGATCTGTAAATATTTGAATGTAGACGTTCATCCTGCACATCAAAAGTATACAATACACACAATACACACACATTAATAATTGCACAATTATAAATATTCATTTATGCACAGGTGTGTATATGGAATATGTACAATGCATGTTCATGACAATCCCTGGTATCTTTCCTTTAATTTCATTACAAAATCATTCCCATATCAAAACTCATCTAAGTAAATTTATACTTAAGTTTACACCTCACTAACACCCTTAAAATCACATTTCATTTCTCATTGAATCACTTCAGATTTTTCCATGTCACACTTTTGGTCTACCATTCATGTTCAATCAAGAAGCGAAATTGATAAAATTTGGTCATACTCTCTTCTAAAAATGTGTTCCTGTGTGTCTTATGTTTCTATTGACACCAAAATCACTCAATTTAGCTCAGTAATGTGAAAGTTATACTCGAAATATTTTCGGACTACTTTTATTCAGAGATAACACCCTATATTTAAATTTCATCCAGAAATTGAAACTCTTAGAGTCCGATTCAGAATTTCATTTCTTCAAATGGTTTGTAGCCCTGTGTCTCTAGTTTACTACAAATAAAAATCAGTCCATTTGGATAACTACAGAAGAAGATATGCCCAAAATAGTGAAATATGTTCAATGCAAAAAAAGTTCGCCACGACGAACTCCTCCAGAGAGGAATTCCCATGAAAATTTCACAAGTTCGCTGCGACGAACTTTAGCTGAAAGAAATCCTCACTAAAATCCTTCAAGTTCACCACAGTGAACTTCCAAAAGTTTACCGGATCGAAAATACACAGACGCAAACCCAATTTTCCACCAACTTCAGTTTAGATTTTTCCCATTCACAACTTATACTAATATCACCTTTTATACTTCATTTACTCCTCATTATTAACTCTATTTCAACTCAATATCATCCGCAAACAATTCATAATATATATTTGACCACTAACCAAAAACATAACCTATATGTTTACCCATTCAAAAACAATTTTCTGCACTCATCATTCTAGCTTCATTTAACCATACCATGATATTTAAGGCATAACTTACTTAATTTAGCTTCAAAATTCTTCAAATCACCGTGAACCCTAGCTCCTCCAACATACACATGATCATCATCTTCCAAAGGTGGAAAAGGATGGGTCTTTTAACAATAAGAAGGAGACCATAATTCTTGAAGAAGCAAGGTGAAATAGTTGAACAAACATCAACATGATGAGAATGAGAGTGAGGTGGCGTGAGTAAGGAAGAGGACACATGAAGAAGATGAAGAAAAGAAGAAGAAGATAGAGAAATAGAGCATGTCTCGTAAAAGGCAAGAGAAAGACCCTAAATATAGGTCTTTCACTTAAGAATTTCGTGGCCTAAACAAATGGAGTGGCAAGTGACACTTGTCACTTGCCGCAAGTCACTCTCTTAATGTAGCGCCCCCTTACCGTAGAGTATACACCGGGACGCCCGTAGGTCATAGGTCATACCGATACATACCCTACGATGAGGGTGCACTACCATACGATCACTTCTAATAAACCTCATGGCATTATAGTAAATAAAGCAGTAATATCCAATTCACTCCATTTTAAAACCAAAAGCACAAATCCATATTTACATGATCTTGTCCAAAGCATCTTTTATACAACACAAGAAACTGAAATTCTTAACTAGATCATCCCCTAAGATCCCAAAAATATCTACAGTTGACCGACCTGTGGGCCATGCTCCTCTCGCCGGCTCACACACAGCAGGAAAGTCTCAAAATCCGGAGCTAGAGGTCTCATTACCGCTGTCCTGAAAAATATTCGCAATTGGGGTAAGTTTGCGAAACTCAATGAGTAACCATCATCGATGGTTCACTCAATTCATGCATTACGCAAAATTGCGTACAACACAACACAGAATCATATTCAGAATCATAATTCATAAATTCAGAAATCTATAAACACATATTGCATTTAATTCATATCAGATTCACATCACAATCACAGACTGAATGCATAATGATTTTCCAGTTTATTTTCGTGTTGTGACTGGGCATCAGAATTTTCCCATTGCTGGGCACATTACACAGAAATCGCGTTTTCGGGGGTAGGAGAGCCCTCTGGGTATACACTACTGCCCACGCGCACTAGGGATAGGAGAGCCCTCTGGGTATGCACTAATCCCTTATCACAGATCACTTATCACATTAGACGAGCTTGTAGCTCTAGTCAGATCAGAATATGCTCCAGTCACAACTATCAGTTACTGATTCTATTCATGCCTAGCATGCGTTCGCAATTTCACAGTAGCATATCACATGCAAATCATTCAATCGGAGTCACAAATAGTTCAGATTCAAATCATTTAACACATCAGAGATTGAGAAACCAGCTAGGTTACTCACCTCTAAACTTCCGAGCTACTGTCGGGAAGTCTCCGCTGCGTCAGAGAATCGACGCTCCGCTTGAGCCTCTACAGTAATCATAAGATCCACATATCACTATTTGTATCAATGTCAATAACTAGAATGCTGATGGCTCAACTGAATAATGTACTATGCATGGCATGACATTTCCGACCCTAATATCAATTAATTCAATTGGCTAAATTCTATATCCTCTAAAGTCAAATTCTAATACTTAGGAATTATTGTTGAATCAGATTCAAATTCCCTATTCAAATGCCCTCCGATTTCGAGAATTACCAAATCAATTTCCGAAACCTAATTCTCTCAAATTGAAATTCAAACTCCCAATTTCATAGTCTTTACTTTGAAATCAATCCATGATTAATTTAATTACCAATTGCCTAAATCCCAAATTTCAAAAACCCTAAAAATCAATTTTCCCCAAATTCCTCGCCGCGACTCCCATTTCTCCTTCGCCGCGACGTGCTCCAACCTTTCTCTCCTTCGCCGCGACGCGCGCGTCTCCTCGCGCTGCGGCGTAATCACGCCCGCTCGCCGCGGCGCGCAATAAACAATTCACTCGCCGGCGTGCGAACCTAAAATCGCCAGAAAAACCCAGATTTTCCCAGATTCTTCTGCTATAATCAATCCCTCTCCGTTCTAATCACTCCTAAACAAGGTTATACACTCATAACAACTCATTTCTAAGCTTTATTCCAACAAACAATCATAATTCATAAAACACCCAAATCAAAATCCACATTTTCTTAAAACCTAACTCATCCGAAAATTTCTAACTTCTTAAACAATTAAATACTCAAATCTATGCTTAAATTAAACTATGCAAAACACAAAGGAGTAGAACTTACTTGATTCAAACTTAAACCCTTGGAGAAACACCAAGAAAACTCAAATTTCCACTTCCAAGCACATCCACGGTTTTCTCCAAAATCCACCCAAACTCCATTTCTTTCAATCCAAGCCAAAAGGGATGAATGATCAAGGATAAAGAAGGATTGATTTGCAAGAAGATAACAAGAAACAGATCCAAAATGAAATCCATACAAGGAAGAGGAAGAACAAAGCAATTTCTTTCAAGGGAAATAGGGCAAGCGTCGTGGATCATTATTTCAAAGAGAAAGGCTTAAATACTTAGGAAATTAAGGCTTGTTTGGCAAATTCATTTGCCACAAGTCCGATCCGAACAATCCCAGTCTAATTTCTAATTCCAATTTCTCCCGGATTCCAATGGTTCATATCCTAATTCCTCAATTCAAAAATCAATTTACCTCTTAACAATTGTCAATCAAATTCGGAACCAGAATCATAATTAATCTGTCACTAAACCATTTTTTCGGTCCCGGCCCATTACTCTAAAAATCTCGAAAAAATTCCTATAATTCCTCAAAATTAGAAAACCTCTAATCATATACTCCAAATTTCAATTTGACTGAAAATCAAAACTCTAAAATCAAATTCACTAATAACACAATTTACTTTACATCACAAATTTTCCAATTCACAAATCAAAACATACTTAACCTTAATCACAAAGTCTCCAATGTCACTAGCAAGTCGGAATTCTGTCATACATGCATGTACCAATATATGCTTATGTAATGCCAAACATTTATCAAATATGCAGAGGCTATAAATACACATGCAAAATACGTATATAAAATACGTATGAGGTGAACTGTACCCATCCCATCAGTGACGGGATGTTACAAGTACAGTATAATATCGTCCCAGAGGGAGTAATTGTGTAAGCACTAGGTTTGGATCACTCAATTAATTGGACTTGCGATTGTGTAAGAAACGGGAATTAAAATAAGAAATTTAACTAACAAAAATAACAAAATTAAAGCTAAAGAAAATTTGTGAATATTTCTAGGGGTTAATTCGAATGGAATGTGGTAAGCTTCAAGGATGGTTCTGCTTTTAGCGCTTTTTATGGACTCTACCCAGATAAGTTTATGAGGTGAATTTTGGTTGATAGAAAGTTGAGCCTAGAGTTTCTTAGATCCTTTTTTAAGGCATCAAAGGAGTATTACGCAATAATCCTAGTCTACTATCGTAGCCTACCAATCAAGCATAACCCATTAAGATCTTTGCTAACCTGGTTTTCTCTCATAAATTCAGTCTATGTCTAAATCTGAAATTTATAAGTTCTCTGTTTTGGAGTTCCGTTATTAATTTTCACCTATCAGTCTTTCAATTAACAACTAAGGCTTAGTAGTGGTTGGCCAAACACAATACCAGCAAAATTAATATCAAAACAGAAAAATCATACTTATAAATCCACACTCATAAATCAACCAAAATGCAGTTCACAAAAATTAGCTAAAAGCTTCAGCCCAACCTTGACGCTTTGAGGAAATTACTCAATCATGGTAGAACGAAAACCACAAACATTCAGGTCAACAAACATCATATGACACTAAATAATAAACAGAGGATAAATGGGTTTTCGGGTCTCCCTTTTTGCGTTTACTATTTTGCGCCTCTTCGTGATGTTGCGTCCCTGCTTTCGTGATTTTTTTTCAGCTGTCGCCTGCGTCGTTGTTGGTGTAATGTTGAGAGAACCAATCTAGAGTAACGTTTGAAGAGATGAATATCCCGTGAGTGAGTGGAGAGTTGGTTACTCGTTGCTTCCTTCTTTTGTCACGTTGGTGGAGCCTAACATTGAGAGCTTCCTTGTCAAATGATTGGAGAGTAACGTTAGTGGAGCCTCCCCCTAATGTGCAACATTAGAGCTCCAAAACTGAATGAGTGGAGAGTTGTAAAAATTGGAGAGTAAGTGGTGTGACACCCTTGCGTCAATTCTCCTTGTTTTCTTTAAAAACCCACCAGCTGCTCTCTTCTATTTTCCTCCAGTCCACGCACACTCTTAGTCCTCTTTCACACACTTCAGTTTACTCACTCTCACACAACACTCACGCCACTCTCCCTCTTCACGTACAGGCCCCTTGGTTTTTGTTCTTCAGCCCCTCACTCACCTTTCAGCTCACACACTTCACTCTCACGTTCTTGTTCTCCAGCCCCTTGATGCGGTTCCGCAAGTTCACAGGTCTCAAGTAGTACAGTATAATATCGTCCACAGGGAGTAATTGTGTAAGTACTAGGCTTGGATCACTCAATTAATTGGACTAAGCGATTGGGTAGGATTGGGAAATTAAATTAAAAGAAAATTTAACTAT
>JANZLF010000221.1:12679828-12693038 GCA_026546835.1 Erythroxylum foetidum | reverse complement strand
AATTGAGGAATTGCCGAATTTCAAATTGGAAATTTGAACTACCCTGAATGTTGTGTAATTGAAAAAAAAATAATATGGAGCGACTTTAGTTAAGCTGTGATTCGTTCGTTATGAGTTGGGTTCCGGAAACGGGTCCCAACAAGTAGTCTGTAACCAGAAATATTATGAAGTTTTCTACATGAAAGAAACACCAAATGCACTAACTACAAGATATTAATTAGTTAAGGTCAATAATGAAGTCAAGATACTTTGCAAAGTAGAATTTGTACAATTACATTAAGTTAGATTCACAGTTACAATTTTACTAAAATTAAGTTCTCAAATACAACTTTAGAGAGTTATGGCTTCCACATTTCTACAAGAACTGATTAATTCAGATATTTTTAATGCATAAGACTAAGATATCATTAACGAAGCCAATTACAACAAAATAAAAAAGGTCATAACAAAGAATGAAATCAATTCCTAGCTAATGAAACCCACAAATGAATAAAGAAGCAACTGAGAGTTTGAAGGTGTTCCAAATAATGGGAGTGGTTTGTTTTCAAATGACATCAACTTCTAATGGCTTCTACCAAATGATGGTTATGGCTTTAAATGACAGCAACTTCCATACGGCAACAGCAGGTCTAATGTTTATAATGTAAAATGTCAAAATTAAAGTTATAAAGTGTGGGTTATTATCGTATAAATTTACTGGGTTATGGGTTATGATTCATAGGTTATAGGTTATGGGTCAACCACGTAGGTGTACATGTGTCTATAAATTTTCCATGTGGATGTCTAAATATTAAATAAAATTAGTTTTGTTAGCTACATCAATGATAAACTCAAAGAATAAATATTGTAAATTGTGTTATAAATGTTTTCAAAGGTTAATAACTTAATTGAAAATTTCAAAGGTTTGGCACTAAAGTGAAAAAAATCACAAAAGGTTTGACACTTATGAATATGTTATCTCTAAAATGTAATTATTGGTGATTTTTCTATCATCAACATTTCCAACCCCATCACTATCAAAATAACCAATAATCTTGAACTTATTAGATGGAGAGTAGAATAAGCCATAATCAAGTATATTTTTAATATAGCAGAGGATCCTTTTAGTCATCTTTAAATATGTGGTCATAGTGGTTAATAATTCCAACTCTATTGAAGCTTTCAGACCTTATACATGTCAAGTAGTGTAAGCTCCCAACAAGATTATTAAATAGTGTAAACTCCATATTTTATTCTTCTTCATGCTAGGACAATTTGACTATATATTTAAGAAGTGTCATAATAAGCTTGCATTCATCCATCTTGAACTTTTTTAACACTTCCTTTGTATAGCCTTATTCGGAAATGAATATGTCTTCCTTTTCTTGCTTTAGTTTAATACTAAGATAGTAAGGCATATGACTATAGTCAATTATTTGAACTCCTTCATTATTATACCTTTAAATTATTTAGTCAGCCTTGGATTGTTGCTGTGAAGATCAAATCATTCATGTGTAAGCAAACAATTAAGCTATCTCCATACTTATTCTTCACATAGAAGTCATGTTCACGTGTGCATTATGTAAAGTTTGTTTCTTGGAAGTATTTATTAATTCTACTATATCATGCCTTAATGCTTGCTTTAAGCTATATAAGGCTTTCTTCAACTTTAGTACATGATCTTTGTACCCTTTTACCATATAACTCAATGATAGTTCTACATAGATTTCCTAATTAATAAAGTCATTCAAAAAGGCTAACTTTACATCCATTTGATGAATCTTCCATTTATTTTGGGTTGTTAAACGAGTAACGAATGCAAATACTTAGTCATTATTAACATTTTACTAGTAGCCTTACTTTATATCTTTCTACTTCTCCTTTAGCATTCTTCTTTGCCTTGTAAACCCACTTTACTCCAATTGCCTTTTACATTTTTGAAAGTGTGTAAACTCCTATGTGTTATGTTTTATGATAACACTAATCTCCTCATTTGTAGCATTTCTCCATTTCTTTGTTTTAAGCCACTTTTTTAAAACCTATTTGTTCATAATTAGCAAGGAGACAAAATAAAGTCAAATCATTTTGATGAGCGTTTTCCTCAATTATGTCTTGTAAATCTCTTTCCTTCTCCCTTATTTATTTTAAAAATGATGGTGGAGAGCTACTGTGAGATGATGCCCTTGGTGATGTGGGAGGTGTAGTGGGCTCTTAGATTTCTCTAATTATATGCTCTTCTTCTTTGTCTTCAACCATGAGAGGAATTTATAATTGTTTTCTTGGACCTCCTAATTTTATGTCCATCTTCGTCAAACTTTACATCTTTATTAATTACCAATTTTCCATTGTTTAGATTGTAAACCTTGTAGTCTCTTAAACTTTGATAATATCTAACAAACTCGAGCTTCTCATGTCCATCCTCTTTATGCCTCTTGCGATATTCTTCCTTGTATACTACTTATTGGTGAGTAATTGGGTAAGTAGATTGTACATGTTACGATTTCAATCTAAAACTTCTTATGCATCTTTTTGCTTTTCAATATGCTTTGAGCCATTTTAAAAATAGTTTTATTTTTCCTTTTTGCTCCTCCATTCTAATGGGAAAATCTTAAGACCTTTAAAGGATGATGAATTTGATGCTATTTATCAAATTTGTTAAAGTCTCTTTATGTGAATTTTCCTCCTCTATTGGATCTTAAAAGCATATTTTCTTATCAACTTTCTTTCTCAATAAGTAATTTGAACTTTGTAAAGGTAACAAATACCTTTAATTCTCCTTTAAGAAATATACCCACGTATTTTTTGAAAAAAAAAATCAATGAAGAGAAGGACGTATACATTCTTGCTAAAGGAGTAAGGTGAAATTTGACCGCATATATCCTTGTGTACAAGTTGGACCATATATATCATTGTGTACAAGTTGTAATAGCTCTTTGATTCTTTTAGTAGACTTCTTTGGAAAGCTCTTTTTTTAATGCTTTCCAAGTAAAAATCCATCACATAGTTAATCCAAATGATTGAGGGAAAGCAATCCTTTCACCATTTCTTTCGTACTTAATAATTTCAATCCTCTAAAATTAGATGCTTAAGTCTTAGGTCCTAAAGCTAAGAAGGGTCTTTAATACAATGTTGAAGACATTTTTCCATATCATTTAGGATGTTAATTAAGAACATTCTTCTTCTTGTCATTGGCACCTTGATTATCAATTTATTTCTCTGATCTCTTATTAAAAGATATTTAAGGCTAATATCATAGCCTTCTCTAAGAGTTGACCTAAGCATAGTATATTATTGTTCATACTAACATAACATACATTTGAAATAAACTATCGCCTTCGATCTTTCAATTAGATTAAGATGTTACCTTTGCCTTTAATAAGTCTCTCCATATGTGATAATTCCATTTATAGACTTATTAATATCTATCATCATATCTTTTCTCCCACATATATGGTTACTAAAGCTAGTGTCTAAACACAAAGTGCTCTTTTCTATGCCTTTCTCTCCTTTGTAAGACAACAATAAAATGGAGTCTTCTTACTTCTCCTCAATATACTATGCTTTCCCTTTAACATTTTTAGGAGTACTTCTATATTACGAAGCGAAGTGGCCAAGTTTGTAATAGTTAAAACATTTAACTTGAGAATTTTCATGCCTTTAGCCTCTATCATTTCTTGACATACTTCCTCTTCCATATCCATTGTTGGATAGATTACTTTGTTCTCTTCCTCTATCTTTAGATGGTTTAAGGCCTCATCATCTCTGGCTTCTACGTCCTCCATCACAATCTCTTACTTTTAGCCTCTTTAAGTGCTAAAGTTTCTTTCCTTCTTATTCAAAGTGTTCTTAGTTTGAAGACCATACTCCAAGACCTTTTACTTCCTCTTTTGTCTTTCTTCATATGCTTCATGTGATACTTTTGAGTTGTTCAATAGTCATAGCTTTCAAATCTTTTGTTTCTCTAATGGTCAGTACAATATTTTTAAATTTAGAAGTAAAGAATGAGGAACTTTCTCCATCACTCATATGTTAGTAATGGCTTCCCCAATTTTTATCATTTTATTATGACCATATCTCTTGCAAAATACACTTATAATTTCATTCTCTTTCATATGTAAATCTTTAAAATCACTTCTTAAAGATTGAGGCTATACCTTTTTGTACTTTCTCCTATTCTTTACATGATACTTGGAGCTTTTCTCATGCTTTTTTTGGAGGTATTGGAGGATGAGTGTAATTGAAAAACTTCA
The DNA here is from genome assembly GCA_026546835.1 of Erythroxylum foetidum. Classification (NCBI taxonomy): domain Eukaryota; kingdom Viridiplantae; phylum Streptophyta; class Magnoliopsida; order Malpighiales; family Erythroxylaceae; genus Erythroxylum; species Erythroxylum foetidum. The sequence continues at coordinate 12,688,809 of JANZLF010000221.1, read as the reverse complement.
TCATTCTTAACTTGAAAGATGAGGGGAGAGCTTCTCTCTTTCTTGAACCCTTCAAGGCATCCTTTGACGTTGAGATAAGTAGTCTCATCCTTCTCTACAATCTCCCAAAGATCATATGCTCCAAGCAAAGCTTTCATTTTGATGCTCCAATTATCATAGCCTCCCTTGAAGGACTTTGAAACTCAGAGGGCTACTTACCATTTTCTACCATAAGGATATTCAAATTCTGGTATTACTTTGTGGGAAAGTGATGGGCCTCTAATAAAAATGACAAATAAAATTTAGAGTCATCATTCTAAGAAAATTAGGGAAGGATTTTAAACTTTATAATAAGAACATTTTAGTAACAATTTAAAGATGAAAAAGAAATTTTTAATGAAAGAACTCTCACTTATAACTAGCACTCAACTCATCTTTAACTTATCAATATTATAAAAAAGAGGATGACCCTTACCTATAATATTCAAAGATACAATTAATAATTTAATATTCAACATTAAAATTTTAAAGATATTTCTAAATTTAAAATATTATATAAAATATCTAGATATCTACCTAAATAATTAAAAGATATTTCTTCAATATATCTAAACATTTTAATAAGTACTTTAAATAGAGATGTCTCAAAACATCTTTAAAATTTTGAGTTGTATTTATTTTTAATCCACACAAATTACCTATTTCTTTGATTCAATACATAAAATTAAAAAAAATATTGTATTCTACAAAGCAGCCTTTAGCATTGGTCAGGATATTAAAACATACCTTAAGCTACTCTTACGAATCTTGAAACATGAAAGCTCGCGTTTCCAACAATCATCCAACTATCTTTTTATAATGCTCATCTTCTTGCCATGTATTATAAAAATCATTTTTTTCTTGAACGAATAAATGCCAGAGATTTGCAAAGTTGGAAAGGTTCTTACTGTATAGTCGGTGATATGGATACGTTTTAATTCAATTTTCTATAGGAAAATAAAATAAGAAAAGAAGAAAGAACACCCATGTATTTACGTAAACACGTTAGTATTACATTATGGAACCACAGAAGTAATACAAAGTGATTCGTAAAGCTAAAATACAAGAATCTAATTCTCGTGAAAGCTGATAACTATGGTTGCACGCACCAAAACTGGTTCCCTAACTAGATAAGGAATATATATATACACCAATGAAACAGACACGTGGACGGAAGAAAAAGCAGTTTGGAAGAATGTGATCAACAGAATCAAACCTATCAACGCTTGTAACGGCTGAAGAGAGCTTCGGTTTGGGCGTTCCTGAAGGCACTGCAGGCAATGAGATAGACCGAAATGAGCACCACCACTGCTACTATCAAGATTATATTGACTTTTCTCCATTCCTCTCTCAAGTTCCCTAGCAAACCAGCTTTGCATGAATTGCAGTTGTAGCACAGCTGGTTCTGGTCGTTGTTCCATAAGTAGCAGTCTGGATCTGCTGTTGGGTTCGCAGGGTTTACCCACAGTGTTGGGTTCACGTAACTATAACCGCATGCTGTTGGAGGCTTACAGCACCCCGACTGCAACATGGAAAAATTTTCAATGTATCACATTAAGAAAGCAATCTGAATGGGGTTGTACTTGTTCTCTTTCCCTCGTTTAATTCAGTAACTTTTGATTTAATTTCCTTATAAGTCAAAAAAAAAAGAATACGGAGAAAAGTCTCCGATTATTACATGACCTTGAGCCTTCCAAATGAAAGAAAGAACTTCCTATGTCACTTGTATCCAAAGCTAGCAACCACATAGAAGCTCCACAACTTATAGTTTTATTTTATTTTATGTCATGTAATAATGTCAATAATGAAAGGTGGTGAATTTAACAAAGTCTAAGCCCGTGATTCCACGTTATGGAAAATTTGGCAGGTTGTTATTTGACAATCATTATGTAATTTCCATCTTTAAAAAACATCCTAAATGCCCCACGCACCATATCACTGTCGATGTGATTATCCTTTTTTTTTCAGCTCGTAAAGTTTATTCAGTGATTATGGACCACAAGATTCGTTTATATTGCAAACTCGACAAAAAAATTCCTACAAGGGCCCTACTTTTTTTTTTTTTCCAATAGTAAGAGTGAGTCCCAATTTCAACCCCACTCTTATCTCGTACCGCCCATTCCAGTTTTATCTTGTAGCATCCTAAAGTCTACTTTAAACGGATGCTTATCAGGAAACTAGGAGAAGTTAGTAACTAGCTGTCAGATTCTTACAAGTCCTCACCGACCATTACGTCATAATGCCATTAACTCTGGGATAACTTGAATGTCAGACAAGCATCACACTTGGCAGATTATGACAGTTCAAACAAAGTGTAGATGAAACTTCCCACGAGATCAAGATATTAGCTAGCTACAGTCCATGCATATCAATCTATGATTCCCCCGGTGAGAATTTATCGGTAATTTCGAGAAGGCACAAAGCTTGACTGTATAAAGTTATTAAACCAAATTGCCAATCCAAGATTCGTTATGGACATAAGACCACATCGGTACATGGCTCCAAAAGCAAAAGGCAACTTGCATAAAGTAGGCTTTTTGAGTTTCCGGGATAGAAAAAGTAGTCCTTTGAAAGAAAATTGAAAAGTAATGAATTTTTTAATAGCAATCGTCTTTGCAGAAACAAAACAAATGATTAGTTACTACTTGCCTGGAGAGGAGAGAGATGAGAGGAGAAGAACTGGTCAGCAGTGAAATAGTTCTGATTCAACTTGGCACAAATTTCACTCTCAGCGAGACAAGCTCTAATCTTTTCCCAATTCTTGGGGTCCACTATGTGACCCTTCATCCAAGAAGAGAACCCTTCAAGCCTGTACTCTCGGTAACCTCTCCCGGACACATCGTATCCACCATCGGACCTCGTTACAACGAACGCGAAAACCAGTAGGATCAAGAGAAGTCCGATGAGAATGGCCATGCAGCAGAGATAGAATGCCAAGAGTGTTTCTTTATACCAGTAGGCTCCAAGGAAGCCCGTGAGGGAGACCAAGAGGATAAGGATTCCAAGGATAACCACCGGCCACCGGAAGATGTGGATGCATTCGTTGTCGGGTTTGGAGGCCAGCCAGATACCCGAGACGATTATGGGGATTGAACAGAGGAAGGCTACGAAATTTAGAACCGCTGTTATGTTATTGGACACTGCCATGGATAAGGTGAAGAGTTTAGCTTCTTCAGAGAGCGAAAACTTCTAGTTGGTGGGAGAAAGACTAGACTAACTAGTAACTAGAGCTATAGTTATATTATAGTGAAAAGGTGTGATGGTAATATTATATATGTTTCAGGAAGCAGGCCGGAACAAAACGGCAAAGTCCACGTGGGCAAGGTATGCGCTATGTGTAGCTTTTTGACTTGAGACTTGCGTATGATTCCTTGTGGCTACGTAAGGCTTCCATTCTAAACTTAATATCATAGAAAATTAAAGTTTAATTAACTCAAATAAAATATTAATCACAAAATTTTAAACACGTAAAAGGTTAATAATATTTTATAATTTATAAATTTAAAATCAGATTTAATATTTTTCAATACATAATAAGTATAGTTGAGAGTTATTTATTCTTATCATTGAATTTATTTATCTAATAAAAATGATTGGTTTTAGATAAATTTTTTATAGAAAAATTTAAATAAACATTTATTTCAAAGTTATGTTTAACAAATATCTATTGATATGTATAATATTACTTTTGGATTATCAATATATGTAGTTTGAATATTTAATTATAAAGTATTTAATTTTGTTTGTAAATAATAATATTAAAAAACCGTGATAAATAGTTTATGGTCCCTAAAAATCATACAATAATGATTAAATTAAGCCCTAAACACTGTGATAAGTAGTTAAAAGTATTTCTAAGTTTTAAGTTTGAGAGATATTTCTTCTTATAATTATTGTATTTTCTTTTTACTAAAATTTATGTTTAATCGTTTGACCATGGACATAGGTTTAAAGTCAAACAAAGTAAATTTTACGATCAAGTTTTTCTTCCTGTTTAGCTTATTATTTTAACTATCTTGATTTATACAAATTGACATTAAAGTTAGAAATATTTAGTTAAGTATGAATATCATAACTCATAAGGCTTTATTAGGAAATAAAAATACAACAACATCAACGAATGCAAAGCAAAAATACAATTTAGATGAGATAGTTGATTAAGTTTCAAAAAGATCATCAAACTTATATAGTGTTTTTAAGTTGTTTGGGCCTAGGGTTCGATGGTTATCTGCACGTAGTTGATTATGGCTCTGTAACGTTGTCGTGTTGGCCATAAATATATTTTTACGTCACCATTTTAATTGAAATCTTGAGTTTAGACTACGTTGAAATATTCCATAAATTTTGATGTGGTCATGCTCATCTTTTCTTCCCGGAATATCGGCTTTTGATTGATCAATTTCAAAAATAAATTTTTGGTCGAACTTCCATAGCTTTTCATGGTTGGTATCCACAATTTTAGGGGTACATTAATGTTATATTGTTCAAGAACTTTCCTTCAAGATTCTACTAATCACATATTTAATATGCATTTAATTTATTACATCTTTAAAATAAATAACTTAAAAATAAATTTAATATATAAGTTTTTTATATTCTAATGTATTTTTCCCCTTTCAAAAGGATAACATGTAATAGCTTCATGATTTTACTAATAAAAATGTTAGATATTTAATTGTCAAATAATCAAATTTCATTGACAATATATCATGACTTGTGAGAGATAAAGATAAAAAGTTTTTAGTTGATCAAAAAATTTATCTTTTCTTTTATTATTGTTTATTAGAATCGTAAACTTATTATTTGTCTTATAAAAATCACTAATTCTATCTTTATTTACTTTGAATTATTGAATATTTTATAATGATAATTTGTATTTAAATTATTAAATATTTTGTATTAATCTAAATGAATACCCAATTTTGTTTGATATTTATTTCATCATAAAGTGATGTACTAAATAGATGCTTCCATTTGTGTCCACGCCCTTTATAATAGATTAAGAGCCCGCGTAATCTTCTCCTCACAGGAAGTCACAACTCATGTTATGACATTTAATACTTAAACCAAACCACTACCATAAATTACATTTGTCCTGTTGTCTAGACTCTAGAGTCGATGCAAAGTCTAGAAGAAAAAAAAACCATTTTTCTTTTTTCTCAAACATAAACCATCCTCCCTTCCTGAAGTCTACAACATGTTGATAAAAAAGTAAGAGGGCCTTGTGATCAAAGCCTGTGAAAATTAAGATAGATATACATCAAGTTATCTCCTCTCCTTCACTGTTGAAGTTGAAGCTCATCAGGGTTTCATTCTCTCCCTCTCTCTCTCTTTCTCTCTCACACACACACACACACAGCTTTTCTCTTTTGCCATTTGGATTTTTTAGCTAACAGAACTTGGCTTATTCATTGGCGTATTTTAATTTCTTTTTATTTTTGCCCCAATGTTTCTTTGGAAAATATTAATGCTTATAAAGTTCCCTATCTTAGCAAGTTTTATGTCAAATGTTTCCGAACCCATTCAATTAATTTGTATTGTAGGACAATGATGATTGATAAAACTTGGATGAAAATTTCTAATATAGCACTGCCACGATATGAAAAAGGAATTAATGAATTTCTAGATTTTGCATTTAGAGATCTTGATGAAGGAAGAGTAATATGTAGTTTGAATATTTTGTAAGAAGATATTCAAATTTGTTTACAGATAATAATATTAAAGAAAAACCATGACAAGTAGTTCCTAATCCTTAAAATTCATATAATAATGACAAAATTAATTATTAGAGTGGTTAATTTTGATATGTTATTATAACAAGAAATAGTTATCATTAATCTGTTATGTTTATATTGACAATAACCTTTGTAACAAAAAGTTGATGATTAAGTGACAATAAAATTTCTTGTCACAAAAATTACGAATAGTAGAGATCATAGTGATAGTTCTATTTTTATGACAATATTAAGTAGACACTAACTAATGGACTTTTTATTAACAAAAGTTTCATCATAAAAAGTAAAATATCATATGACGATAAGTTGTTTCATCACAGCAAATATTAATGATCAAATTATGTTTTGTCACAATAAATAGAAAAAATTAGTGACCAATATATATTTTATCACAATTGTAACTAATCCTAACCAAAATTATTTTGACTCCAAATTACATATGTTTTTAGTGATAGAAGTTAGTGATAAAAGAAAATTTGACACTGTTAATATATTAATAGTGACAATATAACTATGAAAGATACTAGATTGTCACAATTAACATTGTATTAGTGAAAAAAAATAAATCATTACAATTAATCAAAACAATATTGTCAAATAATTATTATTTCAAAAAAAACGCCATACCTGTGACGAAATCATAGTTAATTATAAAAAAGTTGTCACTAAATTACATATAGTGGTGACCATAATGATAATTCGATTGTTGTGCCAATATTAAGTAAACAATAACTAATTGAATTTTTATTGACAAAAATTTTCGTCACAACAAGTAAAATATTATGTGGCGGTGAACCGTTTCGTCATAACGAGAAAAACATTACTAATCAAATTATGTTTTATAACAACAATAGAAAAAATTAGTGATCAACATATGTTTTGTCACAACTGCAATTTATTCTCGCCAAAATTATTTTGGCACCAAATCACATATGCTTTTAGTGACATAACTTAATGATAAAAGAAAATTTGACACTTAATATATTAATAGTATCAATTTAATTGTGAAAGATATTAATTGTCACAATTACCATTGCATTAGTGACAAAAAAACTAAATCACCATAGTTAATCCAAACAATAATGTCAATCAATTATTTTGTCATAAAAAACCTCATATTTGTGACAAAATAGTTGTTAGTCACAAAAAGTTATCACTAAATGTCTTAACTCTTGTAGTGTAAGTGTTACATTCATTTTTCTTTTGAAAGGCTGAGTGGGCACTGAGCTTATCTATTTCAAAGGCAACTCTCTTCAAGGCTATTATGAATTGGTTCTTGTAGTTTATGATTGCGTGAATTGAAACTAATATATTTTGCAACTTTTTGTTTGATCTGAAAAAGAAACATACAAGTGATTTAGATGATGAAGTTACAAGACTTATTGAAATCACAAAGGCACGTAATGAAAAGATTCAAACTCAAAATGAGAGGATTCAAGCTCAAGATGCAGCTATTAAGAAGGAAGTCTTAGAAATGAAACAAATTTCAGTTGTTTTTTCACATGTGGCAAATGCTGGAGTAATTCTTAGTTTGTTACTCAATGATTCTGCCTCAATTAGAGATTCATCAAGTGCCACAACATTAAATACCCCAACTAGTCATGTGAATTCATAAATTTATAAAATCTAGGATAGTTAGTATCACTTCTTATCATTATCATTATATTATTATAAAATGTTAATATTAAATTTATAGTTTTATATTTTATAAATTAGTTAATTGATTCTATTTTTTATTTATTTTGTACGAAACACGTCAATAGTAAACTTATTTTAAAAGAATAGCCAGGAAAATATACTTTGTAGAGTTTTAGTACGTAGTAGTTTGGGATAACTGTAATAAATATAATTATCTTTGATATTAAATTTTCCAATTTTATATATTGGAAATTAGAATTTTGCACATTTTGGTAATTTTATATATACTGATATACTTATTTGCATGTGTGACAATATTTTGGACCTAAAAATCCATATCATTTGTAGCAATTTCTATTTTATGGCCACCAATGCAAAAAAATTTATCGATTAAGCAATCAAATTGTTAAATTTAATAATATTATTTGTGATAAACACGAACACTTTGGTGATAAATTTATTGTAACATATAATCTTTATTTATTGACAACATTATTGTAATATATAACTTTCATACTTGTGATAAAATTTGTTAGACAATATGGTCAATGTTTTTTCATATAATGCAATTCAATTGTTGAATTTGATAGTTTTATTCGTGGCAATACTAAACACATTAGTGATAATATTTTTTAATAATAAATTTTCATTTTTGTGACAAAATGATGTTGACACTTTTTTCTTAAATTATTAGTGGCCAAGTAATGGACATTGATAAAAAAAGCACTAGTGACAAATATTTTGTCACTATTTCTAATTATTTTAGCGACAATAATGTTGTCACAATAAAATAAAGTACTGTTATAACTTTATTCGTAACTACTTTAAATCATTTGTGTCGAAAAATTTGTCATGAATATGCAAAGTTAATTTGACCATATAGTGTTGTTACACATTTCATAATTTTTAGTGTCAATACTTTTGTTACAATAAAATGAAGTACTGTTACAACTTTATTTGTCACTACTTTATATTGTTTATGTGGACAAGTTTGTTATAAATATGTAAAGTTATTGCGACCATATAATATTGTCATATAATCCATAGTTTTTAGTGTCAGAACTTTTGTCAAGTTTTTCATAATTTTGACAATTTTCCTAAATTAGTCACTAATATAGTGATGAAGGTATTTGTGATGGAAGGTGGTGATTTCAAAAATAGAACACTATTGATAGTAATGACCAATATTACTACTTTTAATGACAAATTTTGCTTTCACTAAAATACAATTTCATGTAGTGAACAAGTCTGGATTATGTCGTTTAGCGTTACCATTTGAATCTTGTTTGATTTTTAAAACTCTTTTAAATCTAACTTGCTTAAACTTTTTTGAAATTCAGCAAGATACCTAACTATATTGTCTTCTATGGATTATTGAAATTAATTAATTAATTAATTATGTTTTAATTAATTAATTAATTAAAATTAATTAGATTTTAATTAATTATTTATATTTAATTGCATTTTAATTAATTAATTAAATTTTAATTAATCATGTAATTAATTATATTTTAATTAACTAATTAGATTTTAATTATACTTTATTTAATTAATTATATTTTAATTAATCAATTAACTTTTATTTTGATT
>JANZLF010000221.1:12644998-12658241 GCA_026546835.1 Erythroxylum foetidum | reverse complement strand
TCAAGTCATCTCAAATTCAAATTTTAAAATAAGTTAAATCATTATTTTTAATTTTTTGGTATTTAATAACTTAAAATTTTTAACTAAGTATTTAAATTTTTAAAAAACTGAATAATTGAGTTTAAAATTATATTTATTAATTTATTTTTAAAAATTTTATTATTTGGGATGAATATTAAACAATATTTAAAATATTAGATTTATATAAAATTAAAAATTAAAAATGATTTAATATCGATCCCAAATGATAAATTTAATAAATAATTTATCTTAAATACTTATTTTAGGCACACACCACGATTTAAAGCAATAACAATTTGAATCTCAATCATTGTGAGAGATAATTGTAGTTACCAACTTACCACTTGTGATTTGAAACCTTGACTAATGGATGCTTTCAGGTAGACTCTACCTCGCTCGGTTTGCATGGAAAGATATTGTACACTGAATCGTAGATATTAGCGTTTGTGCTTCAAGGGTATTTCAGTGTACAGTATCCACACACATTTCTCATTCATTTCCCAAGCTAGAGTTTTAAGAGCTAGAGCGCAAGTGAGCAACTCTTACTATACTTCAGTTCTTGCTGCCTCCACACGACACCACCGACACCCGTCACCCTCCGGTTGGCTAACCTTCGATCGCAGTCATTCTCTATTCCGCTTCGTATTCTTCTTTCCCGCTTCCATCTCTCAAATTTCTGAGCATGAGATTGGTTTTGGCTCTGGCTTTTGTCTGTGCGTTTCTCTATCTCTCCGCTGCCGCCGACTCGTCGGACAATGTTGCCGCTGAATCCAACGTTACCAGATCTAGAGAGGATAGCTTCGCATATATGATCGATCGGGCTCTGGAGAAGGAATTTAATGAGACAGACCAGAGTGAAGGTCCCTGCTAGATCCGAACTCCTTTTCTTTGCTTTCTATTTACCTGCATTTTGCTTTATTAACGGGAATGACATGGTTTTGGTGTCAAACCTATGGTTTTCTATGTCTAGAATGCTTATTTGCTTTAGTTTTATGTCTTATTGCATTTTCTTGTTGATTGTTGCGGACGCTTTTCCAAGTTTGGAAACTAGTACGATAGCTATTGCGTTTTGCTTTTTTGTTTATGATACTGTTTACTGTAATTTCTTTTGCTTTTTGGGTCTTGGGGTGGCGAGAAATGTAGAACCTTTTTTTTTTTTTTCGTATTTTGGGTTTCAAGAATCGTCAATTCACGAAATTCAATCAATTGAACGCTGACCATTAGGGACGATTTTGACGGACGAATTTCAAAATTTTGGAATTATAATTGTTTGCCTTCTATTGCAGCAACTGATCTTGGTAGCTTCAATAACAGTGTTGCAGGGCAACAGGTTGGTAACTGCTTTAAATCGCTGAACTTTGCAACTTTTGTATTATGTTCTTTTGAGGTCTGGTTGCTATTGTTAAACCAGTTGGCTATGGTTTAACTACTTATACTGCCCACTTGGTAAATTTACTGTAACCTGATGATCACTGAAATGAGTTATCATGTTGAAAGAGGAAGTTGTGGTTCTAAATTTTAAATGGAAATTATTTATGAAAGTTGCTATTTCTTTAAGCTAACTTATTTGGCCTTCACCTTTCCAGTAAGTAAAGTATTTGGCTCCAAAATGTCATTCTTTCGATATATAGCGATGTTAGCAGTCTCAAAGTTTACAACATATTCACACATGGCAAATTTAGGACCCATCATCAAGCAGATACGTCATCAAGCTGAAATAAGTTTAGTCATATTTTTCACAAGCTTCATAGGTTGTTAGGAGGTTAGCCTCCACTTTTCCATTTTCTTTCCCATGTTGCTAGGAGGTTAGCCTCTACTTTCCTAGTTTCTTTCCCATTTTCTTTCTTAGTATTGGGGAGTTGTTTTTCCCTTCTTGTATTTAAGGGGTTTCAGTTAATAAAGAACTCTTGGGTACTTCTAAACTCAAGAAAGTTTTCAGTTTCTTTATCACCCTAACTACCTCCACAGGGTGTCTTAAGAAACCACCCTATAATTCCCTAGAACCTTTTAACTCCTATTCCTCTAGACACACAAAAGCTGACTCATATCTCGTTCCATAACACGGGACTATAACAATTTGGTTTTGGAGCAAGGAGTTATGAGAGAAAACAACAACAACAACTTAGTGGAAATTCTGTCGACATGTGGGGTTTAGGGAGGTCTAGTAGTACGCATTCCTTACCCTTAACTAGTAAAGAGGGTATTTTCAAATGGCTCATATGAAAAAAAAAAGCCAAGGAGTCACTAGCTTCAAAGGAAAACACAGCAGTAGCTAGTCTCACAAGGGAAAAGGAATAGCAGGGATGTTGGGCTCAAAATCCTCAGGAGGAGGGAACATTGTTCCCAAATTCACCAAGCTAGATTTTCCCCGCTTTAATGGCCAAGATGACCCCCTAGGCTGGTTGAGTTGTTTTAAGCATTTTTTTGTGATTAACAAATGCCAAATGAGGAGAAAGCTAGTCTTGCCTCCCTCCATTTTGAAGGCAATGCTTAGGTTTAGTTTTGTAGTTGGAAAATGACATGCCTCAACTTACTTGGGATGAATTTTCCCGACAATGTCATCTAATTTGGGCTACCCATTGCGGCCACAAGCTGGGAGAACTACCTAAGTTATAGTAGCAAGGTTCAATGGCAGATTATCAAGAAAAGTTTGAGTAGCTCGTTTCAAGGGTCGGAACGTTGATTCAAGACCAGAAAATTGAGCTCTACATTAGCAACCTTGCTGATTATATTGCTATTGAGGTGGAGTTGCATGACCTACTTGACCTTGCAACAACAATGAGTAAGTCAAGGCTACACGAGTGCAACGTCCAAGACCATAAGGGATTTCCAAATGAGGTACGACAGAGTAAACCTGTTACCTAAATCTCTTGTTTGGCCTGTGAAGCAACTGACTAGGGCTAAGATGGAGAAGAAACGTGTCAAGGGTCGTTGGTTTAATTGTGACGAGCCATATACTAGAGGCCATCAATGCAAAAAGCTCTTCTAGATTGAGCTAGCTGAAAATGAAGAAGTTGAAGCAGTTCTAGATGAAGCCTCAGATCATGACTTACTAGGAGGTTCTCATCCATTGGCAAGGCACTTCCCCAACTGACGCATCGTGAGAACCTATTGATTCTATGTGCCAACGGTTTCCTTCCTTTTTGATTGAGGACAAGTGAGTTTTGGAGGGCTGGAGAAATGTTAGCAGTCTTAAAAGTCTACGACAGATCCACACATGACAAATTTAGGACACATCATCAAGTAAAGACTTCATCAAACAAACACGTCATCAAGCTGAAATAAGTTTAGTCATATTTTCCATATGTTTCATAACTTAGGAGGTTGGCTTCCACTTTCCCATTTTCTTTCCCATATTGTTAGGAGGTTAGCCTCCACTTTCCCGATTTCTTTCCTAGCATTAGGGAGTTAGTTTTCCCTTCTTGTATTTAAGGGTTTTAGTTAATAAAGAAGGCAGCAGAGAATTCATAGCAAGCCCTCTGGGTACTTCTAAACTCAAGAAAGTTCTCAGTTACTTCAGCACTCATACTACCACCATAGGCCGTCTTAAGCAACCACCCTATCATTCCCTAGAACCTGTTAACTACTCTTCCTCTAGACACATTAGCCGACTCATAGCTTGTTCCGTAACATAGGATTGTAACAAGCAAACACTTCTTTCCCGCTACTGGGGCCATCATCATGTAGAAGTGTTAGGTTCTACATCTACTTGATTTATTTCTTTTTTCGCTAAGGTTTTCTGATGAATACTTACTTCTTCTTGATTGAGGAGGGGCAAAAAGGCTGCTACTTGGTTTCATGCATTTTGATGTAAATATTCCTAAATAGTTTATATGTGTTTACTGCATTGTATTCTTGGCAGCTCTGTAATAAGCACATGAATTTTCTTTGTTTTTTCCTCAACTTCGTCATAATATGTTGGAATGAAATTTAATCAGTAGTATGTTTATTGGAGGATGATTTTCAATTGAAAAATGCAAGGAATGCTAGTTTACTTTCTAGGTTGATTTACAGTGATCTAGGAAACTAGAAATTACTATTGACAAAATGAAATGGCTTTACTAGGAAATGGCTTGTCATTCCATCAGAGGGTGACGAAAATATTTGCCAGTTATGGCTAATGAATTATTTAATGGATATGGGCTTTATTTGTTCTTGCATTTATGGACTTCTGTTATTTCCATATTTTAAAATTGTTTCAAATAAACCATTGGCTTAATAACTTGGTCAAGTGATTATGTTTGATATGACCAGGCAGTCTTGGAAACGGTTGCAAGAGTAAAGTCAAAGAAAAATGAAACTAAGGAGGAGAAGTATGTATCCTATCTGTAAATAAACATTCTGATTGTTGTTTTTCTGACAAATGCACTGTGAGATGAGTTGTAGAAGTCAGATTAAATATCTGCTGTACTTGTTGCCAATCTTGTGCTAGGTCCTTTCAGTTTCATGATGTTTTCCATCTGGACAATGATAATGGTGCAGAAGATACGCCAATGTTGATTGATCGGAAGGTACTTTAGGCACATACCATTACTTATTCTTGTATATGTAGCCTGAATATCATTCCTAGATTAGCAGCCAGTTATTTACCTATCAGACATATGTAACACTTGTTGGTGATGGGACTTTCATCTTCAGGACAATGTTTTTATCATGTCAAACTCCAAGTCAAAGTACCCTATCCTACAGCTAGACTTAAGGTGGCTGACTTAATTGCTATTCGTTGTCTTTTCTTAAAATCATGGTTTACTGATCCTATTTACTCTAATGGAGATACTTGCAGATTGATATCAGATCTAGTAGTTGTAATTGTATCAGCAGCTTGTGGTGGAATTGCATTTGCATGTGCTGGACAACCGGTGAGAATAATGTCGTTTATTAGTGCTTTGGCTGTAATAACTGCTAACTTTAGATCCCACTTTTTTGGTAATTTTTGTGCATTCTTAGATATTATGGGCATGAAGGGATGGTTTTTGTCTTCTTAATTCTGTTTGAGTTTAGAAATATATATTTCTACTGCATTTGGGTGATCAACATGTTTGTAACATCTTCTCTTTTATGTGATGTTTAGGTAATTACTGGATACCTTCTGGCAGGATCTGTTATTGGGCCTGGAGGACTGAGTTTTGTTAATGAAATGGTTCAAGTATGTCTATTTGTCTCTGCCAAATTCATTTACAATGCATTATTGAATCAAGTCCTCTAGTAATTCAATATTAAAAGGTCTGAATTCAACTCTTATTGGATAGAATTCAACTCTTATTGGATAAATATGGCATTATTGAATCAAGTCATCTGGTAATTCAAAACTTAAACAAAAGGGCTGGATTTAACTCTTATTGGATAAATATGGCTAATATGTGAAAATTGGCTACGAGATGAGACATTACTTCATCTCAGTGCTTAATAATTTAACATTTGATTAGTTTTTCTTGCCATTAACTTTTTCCAATATGAATTTTCTGATTGATATGCACTTCAGGTTGAAACAGTGGCTCAATTTGGTGTCATTTTTCTTCTGTTTGCATTAGGTCTGGAGTTCTCCACAACAAAGGTTTGTTTGTATTTTTCTCACTGCTTTCATATGTCTCATTTATTTTTTTGATCGATCTAATTGTGTCATGTTCTACATTTTGGGAATCCAGCTTCGTGTTGTCCGAGCTGTTGCTGTTGTGGGAGGTCTTCTGCAGATTTTCCTGTTTATGTGCTTGTGTGGAACAACAGTCTTGGTATTCTGCATATAAATTCTGTTCATGTTAGCACATATTCAAAGATGAAATCACAATGTTGTTAAAGTGTTTATTTTAAATGTAATCAATTTTTCTGGAAAAGAAAAGACAACATTTAGTAGTTCCTTCCTAGGACTAGAAGCGGATTATTAACAAACTTCAAACAGTCTGATTATTTGACAAATTAGAAATTGACCTTTATGAATTGCTAGCAGACCTTAATATTCTCACTATTAATTTTGATTTTGACTGCTGCTTTTTCCCTGTTTTGTTTTAAAATATTTGCATTTTTGCCATGCAAATATAATTACATTGTTTCAAGGATTGTGGTCAAGAATATCGAATTTTACTGGGACAATTGACAAAAGATACAATTGCTCTCTATTCTTTCTTACAATTCTTGTTTTATACAATTGCTTTAGCTTAATGTTTTTGATAGGCAATTTTATGTTTTCTGCAGTTGTGTGGTGGGAAACCCTCTGAGGGAGTATTTGTTGGCACATTCTTGTCAATGTCTTCAACAGCAGTGGTAAATGTCTGTTCAATGTTTGTCTAAGCAACTTCCTATATCCTATTGTAACTTGTATGTACATGAGGCCTATAATTTCAAACGTATATAGTTGGTAATCTACTCCATGCTGTTACACTGAAGCTTGTGCATTGAATAAATTTTCTTATACAACTTGTCTTTGATCTGTATGATTAATAATGTAGTGAGGTTTAAACAGAAAGAAGGAAAACCAATATTAAGTTTGCAAGGGTGCTTATACTTCCGAATAGTTTTTGACCTGGTTATCTTTGTACCAATTAGTTTTGAAAACTTTTTTGACTGAATGCTCAAAGACAAAAGAGCTTCTCCAGATGGAGCTAATACTGGATTGGGGCCAAGACAACTGCTTTGTTCTGACTCTTGTTTATTTCATGAACCTCACAATTATTGTTTTTCTATTACAATTTATAACTAGTTAGGTGCTAAGAATAGATGCTGAATTGCAGTGTCATTAGAGTCCCAACAGTTTGTTCTTTTATCTAAATCATGTTTTGGTTGCTTTGCCACAGGTTCTGAAGTTTTTGATGGAAAAGAATAGCATAAATTCCCTTCATGGTCAGGTCACCATTGGTACCCTAATCTTGCAGGTATTTAATGCAGATACTGCAACAGTCAATAAAATCAGAGAATTTCTTTCAGGGCCAGATTCTTCAGTTAAGGGTTATTATTGCATACATCTCTGCTATTAGATTTTGAGCCTTCATACCCTGTCAGGATTGTGCAGTGGGTCTGCTGTTTGCTTTGCTTCCTGTTCTTGGAGGCACTTCTGGGATTCTTCAGGGAGTAATATCCATGACAAAGTCGTAATAATCTGAACACTGTCCTACTGTTGTGTGTTTGATGTAAAATTTGTGTGATCATACTTTTTATACTGCATAGAAGAGAGAATAAACTTAAAACATAATAATCTGAACACTGTCCTACTATTGTGTGTTTGATGTAAAATTCGTGTGATCATACTTTTTATACTCCATAGAAGAGAGAATAGACTTAAAACTAACTTATGAATTTCTTTATATAGTTCTAAAATACCTCTATAGGTGTCAGGTCCTATATACCCTCTGTTTCTACTATTTTTTTACGTTCCTAGTACTTTACTAGCTGTCTATCTATTGCTAAAAGTGTAGTCCTTTGCCTAATATAATTAAGATTTATTACACACTATTTTTTTTCCATTCTACATTGAAGATTACGGAGCAGGGAAAAATCTAAATAGAATAGGGTTGTAGTCACATATTTCCTACACCTGTTAATCACTTATATACATGAGTTTTATATACAAATAATTACATAAATATCCCTAGCTAAATAGGAATGTACATACTTAACTCCTAAAAAGTAGACCTAAAATCATGAGTACAGCTGTCAACACTCCCCCACTAGATGGATTTTGTATATCTACCATACCCATCTTGCATACAAAGGAATTAAATATTCTATTAAATAAGCCCTTAGTAGTACATTTGCTAATTGACTCTCTGAATTTGTATAGCTGATTCTAAGGCTTTGATCATCCAATTTTTCTTTTATAAAGAATCAATCGATCTCAATATGTTTTGTACAATCATGTTAGACTGGATTATGAGCAATGCTAATAGCTACCTTATTGTCACAATGTAGGAACTCGGATTTCTTTCCAAAAAGATGTACATCTTGCATCAACTTCTTAAGTCATAGAAGTTCACACGAGGCGCCTTGTGCCATAGCTCTATATTCTAAATCAACATTCAATCTAGCAATGCCACCTTGTTTTTTCCTTCTCTAAGTGACTGGATTTCCACTAATAAAGGCACAAATATAGAAATAGATCTTCTATCGTTGGGAGATCTTTCCTAATCAGCATCAAGGTATGCTTATATTCTTAAATGACCACTGTTCGAGAAGAGAAATCCTTTACTAGGACTAGATTTGAGATACCTTATTCAAAAAACTTCAAGATGCGTAGTCCGAGGGCTATGCATAAATTGACTTTACTATACTCACTGCATAGGCGATGTCAGGTTGGGCATGGGAAAGATAAATCAATCTCGCAACCAATCTCTGATATTGATGAATTTCAACCAATTCTTCGATATTTTCCTTTAATCTACTGATAATGGGAGTATAAGTAGTATTAAAGCCTAACATTCCTGTTTCCTTCAGTAAGTCATGAACGTATTTTCTTTGGGAGATAAATATGCCCTTTTCTAATCGAGCAACCTCTATCCCAAGAAAATATCTTAGTTTGCCCAAATATTTAATCTCAAACTCAATGGCCAAATATTTCTTCATTCCAGTCATTTCTTCTTGAATGTTACATGTCACCACTACATCATCAACATAGACAATAAGAATAGTAATCTTACCATGATGATGTTTGATGAACGTAGTGTGACTTGCGTTACTCTGTTTGTAACCAAAAACAATCATTGCTTTACTGAATCCATCAAACCAAGCTCGAGGTGACTGTTTCAAACCATAAAAACCTTTCTTTAAATGACATACTTTCCTTTCAGTTTTTTGATGTGAAAAGCTAGGTGAAATCTCCAAATAAACTTCCTCTTCTAAATCACCATGTAGGGAGGTATTTTTAACATCAAATTGTTGAAGGTCCCATCCAAGATTAGCTACACATAATAAGGGGCCTCTTATTGAATTCATCTTGGCAATAGGTGCAAATTTTTCTTTGTAATCAATCCCATATATTTGGGTAAAACCCTTTGCCACAAATTGAGCCTTTAGCCTCTCAGTAGAGCCATCCTCCCTATGCTTCACTACGAATACCCATTTACATCCTACTAGCTTCTTAGCCAATGGAAGATCGTCAAGTTCCGAAGTTCCATTCTGTTACCAAGGCTTTCGTCTCTTCCACCATGGTTTCTTTCCATTTAGGATCATTAATAGCTTCCTTCCACCCTTGCGGTAAAGAGATAGAATACAAGGAAGACAAGAAAGCTCTATAGGAAGTGGGCAGTACATCATAGGAAACAAAGTTAGAGATAGGATGTTAGGTACATGATCTAACTCCTTTCCTAACAGTTGTTGGAAGGTCAAGATCGCTATCACATGAATTATGGAAAGCAATTTCAGCAGATAACTTAGGAACATGAAGAGATGAATTATACGATTTCACAAGAGTTGAGTCCAGGTTGGATGATTGGCTATGAAGAGTATTATTTATGACAACATCCTTCTTTTTCTTGTGTGCATACCCCAACAGATTAGGTCTGTCCAGTCTACTTATTGCCACATCAATTTTTGGTACCCTAACGGAATCAAAAATCTTATCATCATTGCTTTCATGCCCCCCTTGACCATTATATACGTGCAACTCAAGAATGGGTTGAATAGTGATCATTCTCCCCCTAAAGATGTGATGGATGAAAAGGCAAGAATGCTTCCGCCTTACAAAAAGTGACATCAATACTCACATAAAACTTTCTAGTGGGTGGATGATGGCATTTTTATCTCTTTTGAGTAGCATAGCATCTAATAAAACACATTTCAAGGCAATATGATCCAAGTTTTCCCCCAATGTTTTTATGCATAAGACAAACACATCCAAAGATTTTTGGAGTGATAATATGAGTTATTAAGTTCCGTTGGACATTGAAATTCAAGGTCCTTAAAGGCATATGATTGATAAGAATTGCAACAGTAAGAACTGCATCACCCCAATAAGCCTTAGGAACATTCATAATCGACATAAACGCCCTAACAACTTATAAAAGACGTCTGCTTTTTTGTTTAGATGCACCATTCTGAGCTGCAATATTAACATAATTGGTTTGATGTATAATCCCATGAGTATCTAAATAGGTATGAAAGGTTTTCTCCCTATACTCGGTATCATTATCATTGCATAAGATTTTCACCTTACAACTGAATTGTGTACTCATTTTTCACATACATTAAATACACCAAATTCATCCTATAGTATCAATCAATAAACATCACAAACCATTTATAATTAGATAGGGAAACCACCAGACTAGGGCCCCATACATTAGAATGAATCATCGCAAAATGGACAAAATGTTTCTTATTAGGGAAGGATATGCAATTCAAGTATGCTTAGCAAGTTCACAAGCATCACAAACTAAGTTCTCCACATTTTAAATAAATGAGGAGCTTTTCTGAATCAAAAAAATGAAGGATATCCTAATCGCCTATGTCTGTGAATAATTTGGTGTTGAGTTGATGTAAATTTCACCTAATAAAGCATGAGCTTTGAAGTCAGGTCCTTCAACTAGTCTATATAGACCGTTGTGCACTTTACCATAGCCAATCATTTTTCTGGTGCTCAACTCTTGTATGGCACAATGAGAAGGCCAAAAATTAAAGTTTACAATTTAAATCTCCCGTAAGAGCACTAACAAATAGAAGATTATGTGAAAAACAAGGAACATGTAATGCAAGAGGTAAGTTGATGGAAGGAGTATAGTTTATATAACCTTTCCCGATAATAGGAGATAAAGACCTATCGGCTATACGGATATTCTACTTCTGCACTTGATTTGGCAATAACATCTTGCTTCTTACTTTTCCATGATACAAGAATTCCTCCAACAAGAACACAAAAGCCTGAAGTAGAATGCCTATCAGATGAAGAACCTGCCCAATCAACATCAGAGTATCCAATAATTTGTGAATGACCTTGATTTTCATGTAATAATCCTTTTCCTGGTGCACCCTTAATGTACCTCAAAATTCAAATAACTGCATCCTAATGACTACCACATAGAACTTGTAGGAATTGACTAATAACACTAATAGAGAAAGGAATATCAGTTCGTGTTATGGTGAGATAATTAAGTTTTCCTACCAATTTTTGATATCGGCTAGGATCAACAAGTGGCTCCCCCTGATCAGGTAAAAGCTTTGAATTAGGATCCATAAGAGAGTCTATTGGTCTACAATCTAACATCCCTGTTTCTTTTAGAATATCTAATGCATGCTTTCTCTAAGAGAGTACAATACCAAATTTGGACTGAGCAACTTCTACACCAAGGAAATATTGGATTCAACCTAAAACTTTTGTCAAAAAATGACGGAACAAATGTGTCTTTAATTGTTCAATCCTACCTTGTTCACTTCCAGTAATGACCATATCATCCACATAGACAATCATAGATAGATACACTGTTCTGATGATGTATATTTATAGAAGTGTAAAAACTTCTTTTATTCAGATAAAAAGTAGATGCACAGATACTGCTATATTTATATAGAGCTAGGGTACATAGTTATGGGAATCTTCCTAATTAGGAAGACTCCTTATTTGGAAATATCCCTAATACAGCTAGATATTACAGCTAAGGATAATCTATAAGGATAATTCCTTAATTAAGGGACTATCTCTTATTACGGGATTTTCTACACTCCCCTTCAAGTTAAAGATGTCTATCATGCCCAACTTGCTAATTTTTACTTCAAATGGTTGTCTGAATAGCCCCTTTGTGAAGACATCTGCTCTTTGTTCTTTAGTAGGAACAAATGGGATACATATGCTTCCATCTTCCAATTTTTCCCTTATAAAGTGCTTATCTACCTCTATATGCTTTGTCCTTTTATGAAGTACTAAATTGTGTACAATATTAATGGCTGCCTTATTGTCACAATACAACTTCATAGGAGGCTTAACTTCCAAATTTAACTCAGACATAACTCTTCAGAGCCATAAAATTTTACACACTCCTTGAGCCATAGCCCTGTACTCAGCTTCTGCCCTACTTCTAACTACTACATTATGCTTTTTACTCCTCCATGTGGCCATATTCCCCTATAGATGGGTGCGGTAGCCTGATGTTGACCTTCTGTCAGTAATGGAGCTAGTATAGTCTCCATCCGTGTAGACTTTTATGCTTCTTTCTTCTTTTCAAAGAACAACCCCTTACCAGGACATCCCTTTAGATACTTCAAAATTCTGATAACAACCTCCCAATGTTCTTTTTATGGTGAGTGCATAAATTGACTTACTAAGCTCACTGCAAATGCTATATCTGGTCTGGTGTAAGATAAGTAAATTAGTTTCCCAACAAGTCTTTGGTACCTTTCCTTGTTTACTGGAGTACCATTTTCGGGCTGCCCAAATCTTTTCCCTTGTTCCACTGGAGTATCACACGGTTTAAGTCACTTAAACCTGTCTCTTTTAATAAATCCAAAGTATACTTTCTTTGAGTCACCACAATTCCCTTCTTGGATTGAGCTACTTCCATACAAAAGAAATATCTAAGCTGGCCCAAGTTTTTACTTCAAATTCCTTCCCGAGCTGAGCTTGTAATTTCTCTATCTCCACTTGATCACTTCCAGTAGTTATGATATCATCCACGTACACTATTAGGACAAAATCTTACCTTCCCTATTCTTTTTAGTAAACAGGGTATGATCTGATTAGCCTTGGGAATACTCGTTACTTGTTACAAATTTGGTGAATCTGTCAAACCAAGCTTTCGGGGACTATTTTAGTCCATATAGGGACCTTCTAAGCTTGCACACCTTGTCTCCAAAGCTTTTCTCAAACCCAGGAGGTGGCTCCATGTACACTTCCTCTTCCAAATCACCATTCAAGAAGGCATTTTTTACATCTAGTTGTATTAGAGGCCAGTCTAAACATGCAGCCACTGATAATAGGATCCTGACAGTATTCAACTTTGCCACTGGGGAGAATGTCTCAATGTAGTCCACCCCAAATGTTTGAGTATAACCCTTTGCCACTAACTGAGCTTTAAATCTTTCTATTGACCCATCTACATTATATTTAATGGTAAATATCCGCCAGCATCTAACCAATTTCTTTCCTCTTCGTAGATCTGTTTTCTCCCACGTGCCATTCTTTTCCAAGGCCTTCAACTCTTCCAAAACTGCCTCCTTCCACTCAGGAACAACTAAAGCATCATGTATATTGTTTGGAATTTCTGCACTGGTTAGTGTGGAAATAAAGGCAGAAAAAGTTGGAGACAAT
>JANZLF010000221.1:12596247-12617318 GCA_026546835.1 Erythroxylum foetidum | reverse complement strand
TATTCAAACTATATATACAAATTAATATATTATGAACAAATAATATAACGTAATACAAATAAAAAAATTATATATATTATATAACATTGTTATCATATCAAAATGAAAAAAATACAATCTTTTATTACCGATAGAAATTTGTCCGTCGCAAAAATATCCATATTTACCGACGGTAAATAAAACCGTCGAAAAACTGGTTTAAGATACCTTCGCCTCACCGACGAACCAAATGACCGTAGCTAAATGTCTTCGACAGAATCTCACTTGCCCCTTCCATCGTTATATAAATACCGACAACAACTTTCTGTCATTAATACCGTCATTAATTATCGACAGAATATTTCGGTCGGTAGTTTTATCTACGGAAAATTCACCGACCGATTTTCCCGGCACCAAATTCCGTCGGTGATTACTATCACCGACGGAAATTTTCCATTTACCGACGGTAATTTCCGTCGGTAAAATGATAATTTCTTGTAGTGATTACAATGTATGGTAATAGTTTCATCTATATGATACTTTATTTAATTTTTTTTTAAAGATTATTTTTTAATCATGCATAGATCGATCATCATGAGCATTATCATTTATTTTTTAATCATGCATAGATGGATGATCATGAGCATCATCAATTTTTTTTGCCTATATTAAACACCTTCATATTATATTCTTGAACAAAGTCGATTATACAAATTTTGTGTGTGTCAATTCATAAATGGTCAACTTAATTTAAATAAAAGAAAATCTATGTATTGTTTTTTCATAAATAAATGAAATTATTTTATTTAATCAAGATTTTTAGATAGTCTTCCAAATAAGTTTTATATTATTATATCATGTTTCTTGATTATTCAAACATATTAGCAAAATGAGATATAAAATAATTTTTGTTGAATATGAATTTGAGTGAGTTATTTTTTTAATTATATAATTTATTAAAAGAATCAATTAGTAACGAAACATGTTATTTATTGTGTAAACATGTTTAAGTGTTTTAAATAAGTTTTATATTATTTTAAAATTTTTGAAATGATTATAAAAGAGATTAGATCATTCAACGACTGTATTATTAGATAATCATTTCCTTGAAGAGTAAACATAGAGACCATCCATTCTTAAATCTTTATTGAGCGCCTGAGACCTTGGATTGCAATATCATTTGTATCCAACATTGAGAGCAGTAGCTATTTGCTAACAAAAGTTATCCTAACTCTATAAATGCATTATCAACGTAGTTGCCACTGTCAAGAAGAAACTTTTAAGCAGTTTGATAGAGATGAAGCCAATCCTTTACACACGTATCTGATCTTTCACTTGATAATTTCTCTTCAACATGGGGTTTTCTATAGATGCAGTTACGTAACTCTGATAGGTCTGGTCAGAAGCGAAGTCGATGTTGGTTTGTTTCTTCCTTCCCAAGATGTGGGACCGGCGAGAGTGAGCTCCAAATCAGGTGCTACACTAGTTGAAGACGTTGGTTTTTTTGACAGCAGATCATTAGCTTCATTTACATGCGAAAATCCCATGGATCGAAGATGACCAGAACCTAACTGAGGAATGTCGGTTCCATGGATATCTTGTTTGACCCTTTGCTCAGAGGAACTTAAACCCAGCATGGTCAGACCTGTCTGATGGCTTGTTCTTGTGTACTGAGAACTATTTGTCCGAAAATATGGATTAGGAACATGATTTCTGGGATTCTTGGAAGTAGGATAATTAACCTATATGTCCAGAAACCCAAGAAAAGCTTAGAATTTTAGAATATTGATCATAGGCCTAGGCTAGAAGATTAATCTAAATAACCCAATGGACATATAATGATTCTTAGTTTCTAGCTAGGAGTGGCTTAATCGATTACCATGTCAAAGAGACTAGAACGTCGCTTCTTATTGTTAGGATTAACCCGGCGAAGGAAATACTTTTGAGCATGACTAGCAACTTGTGTTGGAGTTCTGGTAGTCACAAAATGCCTGGATATGCCTCTCCAATCTCCTTTTCCAAGCTTTTCAAGCCCAATTAAGAATGCTCTATGCTCTTCTTCCGTCCAGGGAACTCCTAATTTAATCATCCAATTAGTAAATTAGTACAAAACAGCAACAAGGTCAGCTTTAGAGGTTCTAATTGAATTTTGTTGTGCAATTTTGTTCATAGTTGAAGAAAACCAGTTGAAATATCTAATGCGAAGAACTTATAGAAGCATGACATTTAGCAATAAGCCTAACCGTTGAATGCAAGATTATTGAACAAACCATGAAAAAAAAAATATGAGCTTTGAACATAGATTAAATCCTAAATCAAATCCCAGAAAACAAAAGGGAAGAAAAGAAGAAAAATGTTGCTTTTTATGAAAATTTAGAGCACGAAAATTAAGCATATATATATATATATATATATGGATGATGAGAACTTACCCTTCTTTTTCTCCTGTTCGCGTCCAACGAGACCGTCAGACAGATAACCAAGACTAACAGATGTTTTGTCAGAATTCTCGCCAATGGAAACTCGAGATGAACATAAAGAAGAAGAAGAAGAAGCCGACAGGGAATCCACGCTAAAACTCTTCTTGATGGGAAGTGAAGAGATTGAAGGGAAGTCAAGCTGCAGTTGCACTCCGAAAAGCCTGAGTCCTCCACCAATAAATTTATTCCCTCTGGAAGAGCTGCAAGTCCTTGAATTATGGCCCATGTTCCCACAATGTGAGCACTTCCTGCCCATTTTCACCCAGACAAATCCTCACCTCACCTTATTCTCTTAAACTTACATCCACTGTTGATATAATAACAATTAAACCCATCAAAGAGAGATAGATAGAGAGAGAGAGAGCAGTCGAGTAACCAAGTGTAGTTGCTAGTTTGGTGGTTTATATGATGATGGAGCTGAGGGTGGGTTCATGAAAATGAACGCACACCAGGAGACGATGATTGGATTTTGTGGGATATTTTTACAAGTACGGCATTATATAAAATTAAAGAAAATATTGCTATCTACACATTCTCTTCAATTTGTGAAGAAGGGAAGCACGAATATTTAAAGATCATTCTTGAGATTAGACATGTGAACAAGTCATCAGACCTGACCAATTTTCTGGTTAGAATAATATTGGCTGAGGTCAATAAACCTAAGAATTCCATTGACATGATCAATTGTCAATAACCCCTTCAGCCTGCTCAGACTTAACAAATAATTGACCCACATCACATGAAGTCATAAATAAATGTTTACATTGGCTACTTACAACTTCAACTTATGACTTATTGTTGAGTCCAAGTAGTCAGATTGTTCATACTTCATGTTTTGCTGAGGAGTTGAATGGTAAGAGTTAATTATATAGTAAATAGAAATATTAAGAAAATTACAAAAATTATATGAGAAAAAGTCATGGATATACTCAGCCTTCTCAACTTTTACCTGTTACTCTAAGACTATCTGCTTGTATTTTTACAAAATTAAACTATTAATTGTGTAAATTAATATTTTTAAACTTTTGTAGTAAAATTTGAAGGTAAAACTTCTAGATAGAAAAAAAAAAGAAAAGAAAAGTAAAAGACGATAAAGAAACTAAGTTGCTGAGTCTAAGTTGGTGTTTACATACAAACCAGGAGCGATTTCATAGAAAAGAAAAGTTCACTAGGACTATTAAAGATCTGGTGAGAAATTCTTACAAGAAGAAGAATATGGATTTGAATGTAACATCAAGTAAGTTTTACCCTACATTGGGAATTCCTTATTCTAGAAACCAATTAAGAATTAGAATGTTAGGTTAATTTCTTGGAAGAAATAAATTATCAAAAACATGGCCAAATACATGATTTTATGAGATATATAAACTGTATAATTAATGATAATTGTAGAGTTACCACACGTCAAATTCTACATATGTCTCTTATTTTTTATTCAAGTATAAAAGATATTATTCTTTTAGTTAGGAATATTCCAACTAGCTTAAGGTTTGAAGATAATGGGCTTACTCACCAATGACATTCATATGTATATATCTCAACTTTACAAAATTGATTAATTAATTAGTCACCCCCTTTTAACTATGATTAATTAGATATTTTAAAAAAAAAAAACCAAAATGGTTAACAAAGCAATCAGTAGGATATTCTGTTATAGTGATCACACTATGTGAGACTGGAATATTTATGATCTTGTGCTCACACTGACCAACTAATAAAGCTATTTATAGCATGAATATCTCATAAGGCTTACTTTTACTCTTCTTGGATGTGGGTCAAGAGACAGGGGTTTGAGCTTGGGAATCGTTTGACAATATTTGTAATCTAGAATGAAATAGTTTGACTTCCATTTTCATAGTTTCTAGTCTTGTTAGTAAGAAGTAAGAATAATCAATCCACCTGTTTCATGGTTCCTTTTTTGTTTTTCCCCTAAAACACTTTCCACGCCAATATAGTAATTAAGATAACACACGACTATTGAATGCACGAATGTGTGAACAGTGATCGGTTCTAGAAATAGGGCTGAAACGAAAAATACCCATTAAAAAATGATCTTTAATTTGAGACTTATTGCCAATAATTACATATTCTATGAAGATTTTTGATGAAATCTTGCTGACACTTGGCCCCCAAAGTGATCCAAAAGATGCGAGCTTTAGAGGAATCATCATCCATCATGCCCATAAAGTGCTGTTTTTCGATGTTTGGTGGTCGACTAAAAAGCACTGATCTTGATTGCTTCTATGGATCAGCTTTTCTATAACTTTTCCGTGGAAAGTACAGTAAATACCATAATTCGTATAAACTACGACAGGATGTTAAACCATAAAGAAATGGTAAGCTGGTTTTAGGACAAATGAGGAGAGTGTCCAATGTACAAGCACTAGCCTTCTTCCTTTCAAGCAAAAGGCAGCCATTTTCTGGTTTCTTTCAGTTCAAGATATCGACTGAAAAGGAAAGTAGACACATGGTGAAAGTGAAGTTTCCCCCTTTCTTTATTCACGATGGCAAAATCAAAGGTGAACTGTAGGAGATATTAGTAAACATAAGGCCATGGAAGGTTTGGTAAGAACAAGTTGATCCCAAGGAAGGAAGCAAGCAGCTACCACTCCCACATCATCTTTCTCGGTAATGGAGAAGAGAACAAGTTTCGACTATTTAACATTAACGATGAAATTCAAGTATTTAAAGTGAGAAAAGAGAGAGTGATGCAGGACAAATTGGAGAAGTATTAACATTTTACACTGTGTAAAATTGATAATAAGATGTCGATTTGAATTTTAATTTAGAAACTAAAATTTTAGATTTTGATATAGCTGAGTTTTTTAGGATTTAATTTATAAAATTTAGGCTTAAATTTTCAAGGTTTAATATGAACTAAAATTTAGATTTAATATGGATAAAATTTAGGTTTAAAATGAGTAAAATTTAGTGAATAACACAAACAATAGAAAGTAAAAAACTTAAAAAAAAAACTATACCGGACAATTCAAATTTGTATAAAAATTTAATTTACTTATCATTGACAGGCTGATTATATACGTATTTATAGAGAAATTTGTAAAACTAAAATAAGAAAGGATTGTTAACAAATTTAAATCTTGTTCTAATAAAATTTTTATAAATTTAAAATAAGATTACATATCTAAAATAGAATAAGATAATTAACTTAATACTATTTTTATCTAATAAAGAATTCTAACATAATCTAAAAGCGTTTGACTCTACTTTAAATTTTTCGCTTTCTATTTTAATTTCTGTAAAATAAAAATAAAAAATTATATAGTTGTTAATGTCAATATAGTCATATTTTTATCACTAATCATAATTTATATTAAATAATATGTATTTAGTTAATAATAAATCAGATTATAAAGAATGGAAAAAACAAAAAATTATTTCTAGCAATTTTCATAACTTTTGAAAATTGGTAAAAATCAAAATCAAAAATAAAAATCAAAAACTCAAACAACCAGGTTTATTTTACTGAATTTGAAAACAAAAACAAATATCAAAAATCAAAATGGAGACGAACATGCCATAAATTTGAGCTCTTTATCTTTGATGTCTGCTCAATTTTCAATCCTTATTCCACCGGATTACGACTTGCGGTTTAATTTTTCCTCTCTTACTTCTTCTTATACTTTAAGCTCTTTTGTATAAGAAAAGCTAGTACTAAATCAACTCCTCCACCAAATTCCTATAATTAACACAATCCCATTCTGAATGAAGAGTACGTAATTTATGGAAATAATGGTATAATGAATTGCTTCAAATATTTATAACATTCATAGTCTGCTGCATAATTTCTCCATCGACTTTAGTGCAAGTTTCCATTTGCAGATTGTCGTAGCCATTTGGAATTGTTTCATACCAAAGTTCAGTCACCTTCAGCTTCTCTTGGTAACCTGAGAAAAATATGCCCAACCCTTACACAAACAAAACAAAATTTGCAAGACAAAATAAACATTTCTAGATGCTTATATTTTTTATTTCCAAACTGACGCAAACCATTTCACTTGTGGATAACGAATGCAGCAAATATGAAACAAAGCACATAGCGAGATAAAGGAACTTCTGCCAAAGGGAGAGGAACAGGAACTCACAACTGAATACCTTCAAGAACCGCTCCAATGCCTAAATTTACATATGCCACGGCGCATTTCCGCAAACGAATTTCGGAGGGAATGCAACATTGATTGTACAGCCTCAACCTTGTTCCACTCTTCATTCCCCTCCTGTGAAATTTATTTTGCTTTAACTTTTGTCTCAATAGATGTGCAAGAGAGAGAAGGAGATACAGGGGAGGAGGAAGGTGTGTGATACCACTTCAGCAAGACGTTCTTCAAAACCCGCGGAATCAGTGTCAGCAGGCATGAATATCTTCCTGTAAGCCTGCCTCAGGCTCTTGATCTAGATCCTCGGCAATAACGCATACAGTCCATTCAAACACGACATAGAAAGAAAAAAAAAAGATTGTAGAACAAAAATGTCTGCCTAAGCCTAAGGGTATCAATTATCTCATAATATTTGTGACTAAAGACAAAATAATATTGATCATCAAAATCCTTATGTAATAAAAAAAATTCCATTCAGAAAATAACCTGTGACTTGATCAAAGAACATGTAAGGAGCAAGCATCAGATTCTCTAATTGTGGATCCTATTTTCACAATCACAATACTTTACCCTTCTTTATCTGTCCATCTTCATTATACTACCTACTAGAATTACCTTATCTATACCAAAGAAATCAGTTCAACTGCTCAACCAAAGCCCAGGAAAACTATGAGTAGGGATCAATATATCCCAATTAAATTCACCAAACAGCACCCATGTTATTTCTTGAATAGCACAAGATTATATCAACGTCCAACTAGAGATAAAATTCCTGACATCTTCAAAAAAATAAAGCACAAATAACTTACACACTGTTAGCACCAAGGTTGAGGGTACTTCAAGAAGGGTAGAGAATAACAGAAACATGAATAAGCCTAGGATATGGAGAGTATACTCGATGAGAAAGAAAGAGGGGGGGTGAGAGGAATGAGTTAATTAGTTAGAGTTAGTTAGCGAGGGACTGAGTTGGCACAAGGGTGGGATTGTAACAGAACGTACGGATGAGTAGTTTTGAGGCACAGAGAGGACAGAGAGGAGGCATTCGGGAAAAAAGGAGTGAGAAGAGTGATACTGTAGATAGAGAGGGTGCTCTTTCTGAGGAGCATTACAGCTCTGGGAGAAGAGGTGTTCAGTAGTATCCCCTCTGTAATAGCAGTAGAGAACCTTTATTATATTCAATAATATAAACTATCTCTAGTATATAAAGCTAGAGTTCTATCATACACCTTAGTTGTGCTTGAATCTTAAAGAACAACCATTCTCTGTGAACCTCCACATCAAGACTTCCTAGTCCCTATCAGCATTACCTATCAAAAGCACCTATTGTATTTCTAAATCTCATTTAGACATGACTTGCTTAACAATTCCCCAACTTGGCTCTGAAATTTGTAAATGGAAGATTGTCAACTGTAACGATGATCTTAAAATAATGGCTTCAAGATTTGTTTTAAAATGTTGAAATGACTTCAAAATTTGTTTTAAAATGTTGAACGTAAAAAATACCGAGAAAATACAAGCAAAAGGAATATATACTCAGTTTCAAAGAAATGAGCGAGAAGACAATGGGTACTACAATAAGAAATTATATGATTGCATTACTTTGAAACTTGAGCAAATTTAAAAAGGATGCTTTTAAGTCCCTTCTTTTTTTGTTCTGAACCTTGAGAATATATATATTTCAGCTATCCAGAAGATGTTCTATAAAATCAGATTCTACCATAACATACACTTCCATCAGACAAAGCTTGACCTTTGCCAACAACAAACTGCAGTTCGCCGAAACCCCAAATATGGAATAAGAGTTTAAAAAGGAGCTACTAAGCCCAAATATAAAAACTTACACTCACAACCAGAAGCTTTTGAATACAGCTTTTAAAAGTTAAAAGTTTTCTGTAAATATGTTCTTTTCAAAACATAATCAGAAACTATTGGTTGATTTTATTCATGATATTGTCAGCACATAAGGTTTCTTTTGACACCAACCTCTACTGTTGAGAACCCATGGCGGCGAAGACCCTCTAAATTTAGACCACGAAGCTCAGCTCTTTCACCTGCTACCATCATGTACCTTGGAACATCTTGTGAAACCTTCAGGCATGTGCAAGTGTAATTGAAGTCATTTCCCCCTTTGATGATTCTCATATCAAAACAGTAACTAACAAGGACGTGTTCTAGCATTTATTAGCAGCATTGATAAGCCAGGATTCATCATCATCAATGATCAGACATGTCTAATGTCATGTCCATCTCAGACACTTAAGATCCTAAATGGATTGCTTATAAAATAACATCAAATTACAAAAAGTCATAACTTGGAGCTGTAAAAGAACGAAAAGATGGTACCACAGATCCTCCACCAATGAAAGAGAAGGAACCAACATGGCAAAATTGATGAACCACAATAGCACCAGCAGTGTGAGTATAGTCCTGCACTGGTAGCTCTTGAATCAACTTCTAACCAGATCGTTATTCAGGAGAGAATTAGAGATTAATATCATCAACCCATAAAACCCCAACAATTATGCAACACAATAGGTGCTTACTTCGACAACAACATGACCAGCTAGTAGAGTATTATTGGCAAATATGTTGTTGTTGCCAATCTTGCAGTCATGGGCAATGTGACAAGATCCCATTATCAGATTGTTACCACCAATAACCTGAGAGAACGATGTTAGGTGGAATACAAACAAATCCAAACTTCAGATAACTGGACCAATGAGACTAAATATGACACCATTATGCATAACCATACCGTTTTAACAGTTGATTTTGAAGATCGGTGAATTGAAGTGTGTTCCCTGATCTCATTGTTGTCCCCAATGTCAAGAAAGCATTCATCTCCCAACTAAGATGACAGACAAGGAACCATAACAGCAAAGGCAATGTCAAAAAAAAACTTTCTAAAGAAGCAAATATGTTTCAGTTCAGTTGAGAAAGAAAGATATTCTTAGCATCAAAGGAAAAGTTATTTTTCCACCAAGTGAAATTGCGCACAGCATTCAAACAGTTCAGGCAAAATGTTGCAGGTTGAACAATCATGATTGAGAAAAATACAAGTATGTTTTAAGTATATGACCAAGCAACTCCTGAGGAAAATGTACATTCTGCTTTCTTACGAATCCAGCAATTTCATGTTGACGCCATTTGACCTACTACATTCCACTAAAATAAGCCCAATTTCCCATGTTTCTACATATCATCAGTAATTAATAAAAAGGAGCAAAAATAAAAACCAACCTTGTATTTCATATCTTGACATTTAACACCAATCACGGCATGATGTCCTATAACGTTATTGTTCCCTAAAACTGTGCGTCCAGGAAGCTCATCACCAACTATAGCACCACTGCCTAACAATGGTAAGCGTACATACCTAAAACGATAGATCAGATATAAAAATCAATGGGATGCAGTGTACTAACTCACGTCATCAAAACGCAACGGTCCCCCAGCTCTGTATTCCCAAAAACATGGCTACCAGGGTACAACTGACAACCGTTTCCAAGCTTGGCAGCTGACCCGACAGTGCAAAACGGACCAATCGAAACACCCTGAAAGAAAAACGGAAACTTTTACCCTGTTTTGAAAACCATCTCCTCAATAATTACAGGGAAACGCGAAACAACAAATTAAATCATCAAAAGTTCACTTCTTTATATTAGCCCACCGAGTGAAGCAAGTGAATCTAAGAGAAACGAGAATAAGGCGGTAAAAAAGAACAGAAGAGAGCACCTGACCAATGATAGCATCAGGGTGAACTATTGCACAGGGATGGATAGAGCTAGTACTTTCCAGCGACGAAGCCTCATGACCCTGCCCAATCGAAATATCTGTACGAAAGTCACACAACTTGGTTTTAGGCAACTCGGGTACTTCCAAGCAAGTGGCAGGGAGAAAAAATAAATGAAATTAGAGAGAGGGATACGTGAGACAGTACTGGTAGAAAAACGAAGGTCAAGAGACAAGAGAGGACACAAAGACGACCGGCGAATTCTGAGGAATAGGGACTTCATGTGTCACATCAAATGTATCGCTCAAGCCTATGGAGGGTATATATTTCATCAAAGTGCATGTTCTATTTTATAGATTAATGCACATTTATGAAAAATTTTGAAAGATTTTGTCAATTCACAGTCGGAATGTAATAACAACAAATGAAATTTTTTTGTTATTGTTCCTTAAATACTGATAAGAGTTTTTACCAACTCTTAAACATTGGATTCTCTCCGATATTTGCAATGCTCTGACTAGCGTCTACAAAGAATATCTATATATATTATATACACATTCCAAAAAGTGAAGAAAAAAGAAACAAGATGGAATTAGAAACAAAAAAAAAAATCATAGCCTTCTTAGGAACTGCTGTATATTCCAGTGATCCCAGCAAATTTTTTTATATACAAAAGTGTAAAAGGCTCTGATTATGTAGACTCATGACTCCTAAGAAACCAAAACCTGAAGCTACCGTATCTGAATCCCTAGCTAACCAACATACAATGGCACATAAAGAATTGTTTTCAACAATTGGTTCTTTTTCTGCAGTTGCAACATGTTCTAAAAACTTCCATCTGTACTCTGCCAAATCTTCCTTTCTGCATTCTAGCGTAGCCTTTTTAACCGTAGCTGCCTCTTCCAGTTGTTCACTAGCACTTTTTACATGTTATTGGTGGAACTGATGACGACGTCGCCTTCCAACATCCGCAGCACCTTTAACAACAGAAAACTACAGTCATGTTTATTCAAAAAAGTTATATTGTAGTGTAGTATGAGCAGCAAAAACTAATCCTAATTTGACGAGGGAGGTAGGCTAGGATCCATATTTATGTTATTGTGGGGAAATGTAAAAATTTCAGAAAGAAAAGGACAGCACTTTCCATCTTCCCTGGAGAAAAATGGTCCAACTAGGATGCTAACTTCATGAAACTGAATCACACAGCTTAACATTTTGGGAAAGGTTGGTACAGGTAATGCATAGGCGAGCAGTATCGGACTATGAAGTTCCAGTGGCTTTCAACTGTTCATCAAGCAGAAAGGGCAGAACTACATTACCCAACCTACTAATTTACATCTCGGAACAATTGTTGAGGCTGTGCCTGGTATTCCAAGCTAAAAATTAAGCAGTTCATGTCCCAGAATAAACAATGAAGAGGATTTATCACAAATGAATACGAGAGGCACAGCGAGAGGAGTCAGCAGAATCTCATCCTAAGAATGCTACTCCTCCGCTTCAATGCCTAGTAGAATTGACGGGGGTGTGAGATCGTTTACAAGTTAGAAAGTTTATAATAGAAACATTATGTTCTTTACCTGAGAAATGCGTGGCCTCAAGTGAGGATCCCTCTGGATGCACAATGAAGCGCAATGCACCATATTGTAAACCTCTTTCTCTGAATAGAAGCTACTTAATCGTGGGTCAACCAGCTCATGAATGGCGAACCTTTTAAGCAGTGGGCGTGCCTGTGCCATAATTGACAACAAAAGCAAAAGGACAGAGACACTAAATAAGCCAAACAAAAGCCTTCTAACCCTCAAGCTATAATTTTTCAAACAATGGATCATATAGGAACATATTAAACAATGATTCTCTAACTGATACATACCCACTCACTCAGGCAATGTTGGCCTTTGGGCCTACTTAAGTCAATAGCCTTTCTTCCTGTTACAAGCTCCACCAATACTATGCCAAACGAATATATATCAGCTTTCTCTGTCACTTGGCCACTTTGAGCATACTCTGGAGCCAGATACCTATACATTTTGATTCATGTTTATCAGTTCCAACGTAAATTTGTTTGAAGATGAGACAGTTAAGTAGAAGGCATAATGGAATGGTTTTTACCCAAATGTTCCAATGATTCTTGTGTCAACCCCAATGTCTCCATCTGGCTGCCACCTTGCCAACCCGAAATCTCCCACCTAGTGAGATAATACAGTTGTGAGTTATCAAATCTGTTACAGCAAATGAATCTAAAACAGGAAATAGATCATGGAAATTTTCAAGTATAAAAGTGCAAATGAAAAAAAATGCATCTTGTGATGAGATCATATATAGTAAAAGGAAGAGCATGGCATACTAATGGCTCAAAATCATGCGTGATTAGGATGTTGTTTGGCCTCATATCACGGTGGACAATACAACCAACTCTGCATTCTTCATGAAGGTATCTCAGACCTCTAGCTGCTCCAACTGCAATTTTTTGTCGTGCAGACCATTCCAATGGATCTCGACCATGTCCTGCACGTATCAAACTATGAAATTCATTGTCTTAGCCACAAAGCCTTTACGCTAGGCTCTGTGTGAGCTTTGCCAGAAGTAAAAGTATAAACCTGATAGCAGAGAATTTCGTATTTTGAATGTGCACTCTAGATGAATTGCATTGGTGAAATTTACAAAATTCTATGTGCACAATAAACTTAAATTTTGAATGAAATAACATTACTCGATCATAAAATAACCAATTTGTGATTTAGGGCATGTATCCCTCGGCAGATTTTACCGAAAAGATGGGAATCCAAAGAGCCATTGCAGATATATTCATAAACCAGTAATCTTCGTCCGTCCTCAATGCAGAATCCGATCAACATCACAACATTACGATGCTGTGCACAACTCAAAACCTCAACTTCTGAGCAGAACTCCAGATCGCCCTGAGAACTAGCCAATTTATGTTGCTTGACAGCAACCACTTGGCCATCCTGTAAGACACCTCGGAAAACTGAACCAAATCCACCTTCAGCCAAAAAATTTTCTTGTGAAAATCCATCTGTTGCAATTTCAAGTTCAGTGTAAGTAAACCACTTTGGGGGATTTCCAAGCAGAGGAGCCTTGTGTCGACATAGTGAACATAATGGAGGGGGATCAGGAGGAGCATGTGCAGACAAGGAAATTGCTTCTCTCACACTTCTGCTAAATTTTAGATCAAACTTGTTGCTCAGAGCTCCAATATCAGGTTCTTGATCAAGTCTTAATAAATTATCTAGAATGCTCTTATAAGTGGAACAGAAGGCTGTACCATGGTCTCTTTCAGAATCCTCCCTTAAATGTTTGGAAAAATCACCACTAGAACTCAGAAAATCATCCATCCATGGCTGGAAATATAATTTCGTAAATGCAGGAGATGGTTGTTCACTACCTATCTCAGATTCAGATGCATACAAAACTTGACTTTCTTCAACTGTAAATGGGCGACCTTTCTTAGGATTTCGACGAGTTCCAAAAAGAACGTATGGTGAAGTCCCTGGATCTGAGCTTGACAATGATGAGGTTCCAGCTTCTGTTGCAGTGAGTGACGATTCACGCTCTGGACTGCTTGCAGGAGTCACATATGGCCCCCTCAAAGTATCTAATTTTTCATACTTACTCTCAGAGTCATTGGAAAACGCATCTCTATTAAATCGTAGTGCCATAGCCAATTCAGATTCCATCCTTGGTGATCCAATCAAATTAAGACGGAGAACTTTTGGTCCATGTCGCTTTATAATCACAACATTGCAATCCAGCTCGTCCATGCAGTTTTTCTTCTCGTGCTTTAGATGTCTGTCAAACAATAGGACAAGCAGTAGCTCAAGAGAAAGAAGGATGGGGGAGTAGAATTTTGTTTTAGAAGGTGCATAAACATGCAAAAAGAGCAGGGTTATAGCAGTTGTTCTGAAATCATTCTCGTAATTCCTAACTTGGTACCTCTGATAATTGGAATTGCAAACCCTAAACTAGAAAAAAAAAAAGCATGTCTATGATACGTGAAACAAGAACAAAGTTTTACATGTTTGTATTACTTATCCAATATAACCCAGTTTGACTGAATACTCTTGGCTTCAGCAGCCACCACTCCACTGCCAGAAACAAGTTGTACCGTGATTTTAACCTGGGAATGTTAAAAGAAAAAGTTAGATTGAGAACAAAGAGTGCTTGTGAGGAGCAAGAAAGAATACTTAACGCAAATTAATGGGCCAACCTTATCGGTATCATACATATTATGTAGCTGAGCCATCATTTCGGAAAACATCTCAGAAATGGCATCCCTTTGATCTGACCTGTTTCCTGGCAGAGATTTCCGGTGACCAGTGGTGCAGTCAGTGGCAAATCTTGAGAAACCCCATGTCTTTTTAACTGAAGAATAAAATATTCACATTAGCCTCAACATCGACCTTCTTGATCTTGGTCTAAATTTGCACGATAAAGAACAGAGCATAAACTTCACATTCCAATATGATAGTAATGCAAGACACTAGAAGTGAGAGAATAACGAACTCGTAACAGAAATTATAGATTATACTTGAACAAGTATCCACTTTCCGCTCTTTCTCATGTTAAAAGTTAAAACAAAACATTTTGCAGGAGTTTCTGGGATTTTAAACATGTATATCCATTTAAAACTAGGCACACAGGAAATAAAGCCCAATCTTACAACTAGTCATTAAATTGTCGTCACAAGAGTAATCATGTTTCCATAAAGAAAGTGGCCACTCAACAAAAATCTTCATTTTGTTATCCCCAGCTTGTAAACAGTTTGATTTCAACAGAGAATTCAAGAACAAAAAAGGAAGTAAAACGGTTCCCTAAAATCAACCCATCAGATTTTAACAGGAAAATGAAACTTTCGTGTGATAAAAGGTGCTGACTTTTACCTGAGGCCCGTGAAGGGACGACCACAAGCAATTTAATGAAGTCCCCTGGCAGGATCACATGAGTCAAAGCCCACACTAAAGCATTTTTTCGTATCTCAGTTGATGCCTTCACAGCAATCACCACCACCTTCCCGGTGACCACATCTGAAGCACTTTTCCTGTTCATCTCCAACCGTAAACTTAAGCCCCACTCCAACCAATATATTCCTTACCTAAGCCCCTCCAGCTTCTTACACACCCCAGACTCAAAATCCCCAATCAAAGCCCTGCATCATACCATATCCCAAATCACAAGAAGCACTCGAACATCGCTACAACACTGAAGCCAAGATGTTCCCAAAAGTAGAGGAGGACGTGCAGTTCAGGGTAGTTTCCCAACTAGGCCTCTGGTAGAAGTTACACTACTGTTTACATGATGTGAAATCACTGTGAACAAACTTTGGATCAAACGACAGAAACATGATTAAAAAAAAAAAAAGTATTGGTCAATCACAAGTTCGTTTCACTGAAACTGAAGCCAGCTTTAACTTTTAGATGTTTCATGTAGAAAGCGTGAAGTTATTAGTGGACAGAACTCCGGGTTTGTAGTTGTAGTCGTACGAGAAACAGCCTGTTGGCTTGGCGCAGTCCTTTTCTTCTTAAACGTGTATCTTGTTAACCGGCTCAAGCAGATAAGAATCAACGAATGAGCAAAACTCCAAATATAGAAAATGGAACCCGATTGAAACGACAACAGGAAAAGGGTTGTTTCGTGCAGCGACACTCGCTGGTCCCATGTATACGCTCAACCAATTGCATAGATTATTGGGAGAGGCTTGCCGTTTGCCTACCATCAATTAAGTCGAGCCTTTTTTTCAAAAACTCCAATTTCGACTTGTTGCGTTTGACCTTTTCTGATGTATGGAATAAGCAAGATTTAATTAGAAAGTGTAATTTTCTTATGACAATTTTAACGAATAGTTGCAGAGGTTTAGTTAAGGAATATTGACCGGAGGCATTATTTTACAATATAACATTGCTTCCATTACAATCTCCTTTTACTATAAACTCCCATTTGCATCATTGCAATGCTTATTCTCACAGTTTGGAGGCCTAAGATTGTGACAAGTTTTGAATTTGGAATGGTAAAGAACTTTGCTTTAACATCTATTCACGTATATCAAAAGATTTGGTTGACAAAAAATCAATACTCCCTTCGATTCATAATAAAAGTCGTTTTAAATACATTTTGTTTATTCAAAATAAGTGTC
Organism: Erythroxylum foetidum; assembly: GCA_026546835.1. NCBI lineage: Eukaryota > Viridiplantae > Streptophyta > Magnoliopsida > Malpighiales > Erythroxylaceae > Erythroxylum > Erythroxylum foetidum. The sequence goes on along the minus strand of JANZLF010000221.1, from coordinate 12,600,860 downwards.
ATTCTTAACTTTGTATACATGTTTACAACTTTTCTTCCAAAATTAACTTTTCATTTCTCTCTCATTTCAATTATACAGATCATAATTTTAAGGCAATTTCTCTCACAATTTCATTTAAGATGCTGATTATCAAAGTAATTTTATGGGAGTATTAATAAGGGTATATCTATAATTTTATTAGCTTTTTTAATAAACGTTTATTTTTTTAAAACGACTCTTATTATAAATCGGAATGAGTACAACTTAAAAAAATAAGGTCTTTGTATGCCTTTAAGTTGGATCCTTTTTTTTTTCAATTCAACTAATTTCATGAATGATTCAAGTTGTTCTCTTTATTTTTGATTCCTTGACTACAATCTAAAATCTAAAAGTTTGAACCAAATTAGGCCTACCCCATAACATTATTGGAAAGAGTCGCACTTGGATTTAAGTCACCACCATGTATGCCGATTTCCATGTTACTTTTGTGGCCTGAACGGGGCACAAGAAATGGGTGAGGAGCCAATTTTTCATCTGACATGAAAACAAAAACAAGACAGCTCCAAAGTCAGGACAAAACCTAATGGATGCGGCAACGCAAGGCTTTTTTGACCTTTACTATGAATGAAATGATCCTTCCCAAACTTTAGAGAGACTTTTTTGACTATTTTGGTTAAAGCGGGCCTTTTTATTGCATCTCCGCTGAAATTGTTGCAGCTTACTAATCATGATTGAAAGTTTGCATCTGAGAACTATTTCTACTTTTTTTTTATCTCCGGTCTAATATTATAATTTTTTATTGTATTTAATAAATCTCAATTATTTATTTATATAGGTCTTATATAGGTCTTGCATGAATCTTACGTAAGTCCTACAAAATAAATGTTGAGATTTTATAAGATAGAATAAAACAGAATAATATTAAATAGAAGATCTTAATTATAATAGTTCTCCTAACATTTATCTTCCTTAGAACGCTCAAAGCCACAATCCAAACAAGCACCTGGCGAATGTATCCAATACGTTGTTAAGGGGAGAGCTGAGCACAGATGTTAATCAAGCAACCTCTAAAAGAAAAGATATCGAGAACTCAAAGTCATGAGATTGCAATGTATTAAATGTGGTCAATTAAAATTAGAAACATGTTGAATTTCTTAATATTAATTAATGTTGAATCACTATTTTTTTTCATCAAAAATTGAAAATATAATAATTGTTATTTAACACATATTAACGAAAAAAGAAATACTTTTATCCACCCAATTCCAACCATAGTTGTTATTACATCATCTGCACATGCTTCAATATTTGAATGCCAGCTTTGAGTGGACAGCACAAAGAGAAAAACGCAGGAAACGACAATCATCCAAACCGGAAAAGATGACTTGTGTCTAACGCCCAATTGTCATGTACAGGCTCAACCATGTTTTGGTCAAGACAACTTTACGAAAAGGTGTTGTGTGATTGTCAATCTAAGAATTGAGTTGTTGGGTGAACTTGATGTACTTTTTCTTCTATTGGCTTCTATATTTATTTCCATATATATATTTAGATGTTTAAAAAATTAAGTCATGTGGCAAATACTATATTATCAGTAAAAATGTTTGAACTTTCAACGTCTGAGTTAGAGAATGAAGGAACTCATTTAGAGAATGAGATAAGATAACATTCGCAATAATGACTAGTAGAATTCAACAAATGGTTATGGGACTGTTGGACAAGATGGAGATGTAACTAATTACTATGCGATTGTTAAGAAATCAATATAAGAGTGGACCACAGTTTAATAAATATCAAATCATTTTAGCTAAAGCTTGGGTCAATGTATCTTGTGGGTTTCAAAAGGTACAGTAGAATTATTGGCTTGAAAGGGAAAGCCTTCTAATTTGAACAACTCCTTATAATGGTAAGGCACACGGGAAGAGAACTTCCTTCTCGCAAAACAAGATCAAACTTTCAAATATGCCAATTATTCCTTTTAATTGAGTCTGAATTTACCAAGTCTTGTTTTGCTTAGAAGAATTAAGTCTCGGACAAGCCTAGACTTGAGCGCGAACTTTTAATGGCCCGACCATAAAACTCAAACAGTTGAGATATTGGTCTAGCAAGGTCACCGTGGGCTGCAAGTTTTGAAGCCAGATCACTTGGTACAAACATGAATCTCACTTGATTGCTCAATGGTGCTGGGTTTTCATTTTTTTCCTTCTGGAAGTCCCTGATGCTTTCCCAGTATTGAACTAGATTCTGGGTTAATTTCCCATAACTTACAACGGAAGGATCTTGCTTACTGTTTCAAAAAATTCAGCTTTTCAATAGAAAGTTTTTCCTTTTTAAAAAACCTTGGATTAAGCAAGTATTTGTTTTCTCAAATGGTGTTGCAATCTTTCTATGTTTTTCATGACATCTGAGGCACATACCTTATCCAATTTGACACTAATTAAAGCTTAGGGTAATGAGTGTGATAAATCATAGGGAGTAGTAATTTCGTAAACTTTCTAATTTTACCGTGTTTGTTTCTAATACAAACAAAAACGAAATAACAATAAATAACAAAATAACAAATAACATCAAAAATTTTGTAACGCAGTTCAACACACCTTGCCAACGACTGCGAGGTCTTTACCCAACTTAATACTTTCACCAAAATACAATAGATTTATCCAAGACTTTACTGAATCGACACTATTCAACCCTCGATACTATCTCTCAACCTCACTTCCCATGAAAGAATTTTACACCTAATAATACGACAGCCTCGTACTAACCTCAACAGAGGAATTTCTAAACAATTGTTAATAGAAGACCATTAAACAAACAACTCAAGCGATCAATCAACTAAGAACAAAACAATAATACACCTGAGATAAAAAGAGAAGAACAAATTTTTGAAAGATTCAGCACCACTGAAATAAAATTGGAAGTCGTCGCAACAACAATAGGTTGATTTACGTAGAAATCAGAATCAAGTCACGGTTGCACATATAACATGCAATTCACAGAAGTAGTTGCCCACAATATACAAAGCAGTCAACTCAAAAGCCACTCCATAAAGCTGAACGTCCAGCTTAAGCAATACCCCACAAAATCACTACAAAGTCGTGAATCTCTTGGCCAGAGAGTACACACACAATGCACTAGAACTGCCCAACCATGAGTAACTCCAAAGACTTAATAAAAACGCAACAAAAGTCAACCACACACTTTCAGCTGTTCATGAAATTTGATCAATTTATAATTACACCAAAACTTCCAGTCGTACACACAAACTTCACACACACGTGATGTATCACATTCAACTAGAAGATTATCCATATAGCTTTTGAATTCAAGTTAAACAAGGATTATTAATTAGCCATGATTTTCCAATTAATAAAAATATATGATAAGTCCAATTTATAAAATTATGCCAAAATAACATAAGTAGATATATACACCATATATCTAACAATCTCTAAAATCCCATGACTTCATTTCAGCCCACTTAAACAAATCGTGATCTTCCTCACACGTCGTACTTAAAAATATAATTCTATCATAATTGAACTATTATCTAAAATCCCAACAAGCTAGTTATGCCCAATTTAAATTCAATCAATTTGGATGTGAATTTTGAACTCATCAACATAATCTTAGATGTCTAATTATTGAAAAATGTTAAAACTAAATAATGAAATGTATACCATATATCTTAACATAGTGTATTTTAGGTTTTGATTAGACCCACTAATTGGCTAGATCATGCTCTTGGCAAGGAAGGAGCAACGAGATACAGAGTTCATAATCTGCCTTCTAATTCTGGGCCAGGGGTATATGAGCTTGGAATAGTTGTTCCTCACTCCACGTTTGGGCATGATAATGCCAAGGTTGATCTAGTTAACGTTGTAGTGGCTTACCTGGGGCAGGTTGATAACGTTAGGACCAAACTTCAAAAGTATGGTCGTTCGGGTGCTCATTTGGGGAATAGTTGTTCTGTTCATCGAGGGCCTAGTTTGTTTGAGGAGATGTAGGCTACTTCGTCGTGTTTAGACAAGCTCCTGTAAGTATTGCGCTTCTACTATATACATGACTTAGAACTTGCTAAACTATAGGTTTGTGGTTTTATAATTTAATTCAATGTTATAGGCAATGCTGAACAAGTGCTTAATAATAAGTAAATAGTTACTAGGAGAGACTCTACAAAATAAGGCTCTCTAACTTCCTCCAAATTGTCACGATAAAAGTTTTCATAGGATCTAAGATAGAAAGATTTTGTTTGTATCACGAAGTTGTTATCTTGTGCTAATAGCTGTCTCTGTAAGTATCTTTGTTATTCCTAATCTTCAGTCACGACCTAACTTTGTTGTTGATGAATTCTAAGGGGCGGTTGGCTTGCATAGAAGAATGGTAATAAGAATAAGAATGAATATAGTGAAGAATAATAATGGATATTATCATTATAATTATGATGGTTGGTTAAGAGGAAAGAATGGTTACTATTATTAGTGGTTGATTTGTAAAAAATATTGATAATTTTTTTTATATTTTAATTTATTAATTACAATTATTAATTAATTAAAATAGTTTAATTAATGAATGAATTATATTTTAATTAATTACATTATAATTAATTAAAATATAATTAATAATATTATTTT
>JANZLF010000221.1:12584715-12596147 GCA_026546835.1 Erythroxylum foetidum | reverse complement strand
TATTTTAATTTATTAATTATATTTTAATATAATAAATAATATTTTTAATTAATTAATTATATTTAATTAATTAGTATTTAAAATATTTTTTAAAAATCACTAATAAAGAATGAGTTTCATTCCTCTACTAAATGAAGGGTACAAAAGATTCTCCAAAAGAAGAATATCAAACTATTGCTCATGTAATGATAATCAACAACTAATGACTTACTTTTCATTCCTTACCAATTAACTCCTTCCCTCTAACATCCCGTTACCTATGTTAATGCTAACATAGTAAATGTGAGAGATTACTAAAAAATTAGGAAATATATTTCATGCTCATGCATTGCATGATGTGCTCCTACACGTGAATATTGAATCTTTGCGCATAAAGATAATTGTACATGCATTCATTGGCAATTTATGGGTATAATAGTTTATAAATGTGAGTATATTGAGAAATGTAGTTTTTATATGTTGAAAATTGATTTGGGGAGTGTATAATTTGATTTAGAATTTTTGGAGAAATTTCTAGAAATTCTTGGACATTTTTGAACTAGGAAAATTGCCAAGTGCCAGAATAATTGTTAAACGATAGTAGAAATTACTGTCCAATGGCAATGAAAATTTTGATAAATGACTTTAGAATTTATTGACAAGTGCCAATTGGGGAACAATTGGAGTAGAAATTGAAGTTGATGGGACTAGTTAAATCAAAGAACCAATCAAATGCTTTAGAAATGGAACATGTGGCAAGTGACAAATATCACTTGCCAAACAATACCTTAAACCCACTACTCTTTTAATTAAAAACCCCTCCTCTTTTTGGTTTTGTCATTCACGTTGCTCTCTCTTAAAGAGCTATTGGAGCTTATTTTTGTTCTCACCATTTTCGTAGCTTCTCTTCCTCTCTTCTTCTTGATTTTTGATTCTTCAAATCTCCATTCATGTTAAACCCAACCCTCTCATCTTTCATGCTACTCTTTCATCTTGCTTTCTCTTTCATTCTCACCAAAAACCCAAACCTTTCAAGCTCAAAATGAAGATGATCGTGGGTTGTTGGTGAATTAGGGATTTTTTATTTTCTTGAAGATTTTGAATAATTGAAGCTAAACCAAGTAAGTTATGCTTTAAATGTTATGGGTATTATTAAATGAAACTAGAATGATAAGAAATGTGAGATTGATGACTTGATTATGTGAGTGAATGTGCGTGATGTGGATGGTGAAAAATCTGTGTAAATGTCTTATTTTTTGTAATTGTGAATGATCATTAATGACCCATGATTTGTTATAGAGATGTTTTGAAAGCGGGATGATCCATATAATGGTGTTAGGATGAGTGTAGAAAAACAATTATGAATGGGTTAATGAATATGTTATGTTTTTGGTTAATGACCAAATATAGGTCATGAATTGATTTGTGAATGTTTTGGATTTTAAATGGGGTTGAGAATGAGGAGTGTTGGGGTAGAAAAGGTGATCTTGGTATAAGTTATGTAAGGGTCAGATTTGGAAACAAAATTTGATAGTTGAGCTAGAAAATGTTGCAGCAATATGACCTATGAGTGTGCTTCTATGTTTTGGCCATAACTTGCTCTATAGGTGTTCAATTGAGATGATTATTAATTTGGATTAAATTATAAACATAGGGCTACATTTTTCATGAAGACATCTAATTTAAATTCTATCTTTAAGAGTCTCAAATTTTGACATGAAATTAGGAATTGGGTGCAGCAAAATTTGTGGATAAATGATTATGTTGTGTTATGTTTTGAGTGTATGAGAACGTGTTATATTTTGGGTATTTATGATTAAGTGGAGAATATGAAATGTGTATGGATGATGATGAGTTGAAATTGGGTATATTTGAAGAAGTTATCCACTTGAGATGATGAATCAAATGAGTTAAGAATTGAGAGTAAATGAAATCTAATTGGTGTTTGAATGGTTATGGAGTGATAATTGCATTAGAAGAGGTGAATTTGGGAAGATTGTGAGTGGAAGTGAGGTTAGAATGGGTGTAGGATCTATTGGAGGGGTTTTGAAGAAGGAGAATTGAGCAAACCAGAAGGTTACACAGTCAGGCAGTGTAAATTGACACAATCGTGTGTTTTTGATGCAAAAACACTACTTGACCCAAAAGAAATACGAGCTATGTTTTGGCAAAATCTCATTTTAGAGTCTTCACGAAATTGTATATCTAGAAGTCCTATTTGAAACTGTCCAAAGATGACATTAATCTAAGATCTACAGCAAAAGTTGTGGCATTTTTTCCAAGAGATGTTTGTTTATGAATGATTGACTTATCAATGTTGTACAATGAGATGTTTAGGCTTGTTAGTGATATTAAAGAGCCCAATTGAAGTAGGATTGAGTTATTAACATGAGGTTTTAGGAAATGATTCAAAGGTCTTGATAATTGGTTATGAGACATGTATTACGGATATACACCCGGGAATGTCATTGAACATGCACTGTATATATTTAATATACATAAGTGTGCCTCAATAGACATTTATACAATTGTAAAAAATTGTGATATGCGTACGTTTTGCATGATATAGAGAAACATATAGAGCGCCATCATCCAGACATTTTCAGACCTTAGAAGCAAATGCTAATCTAGAACATACTGTGAGTCGACCTAGATGATCTCATTCATTGTTAATTCAGCTTTAAATTTTGTATTGTTTGACTACTGAATGATCATATGAATGTGATTGATTGTGTTGATTTCCAGACAGAAGGTCTGATGATGGTGAGGTATGAATGAGATATTGAAGTGCTCCTTGTATGTAAATTTGATGAAATATGTGATACATGATTTGATTGTTAAATGCCAGACCTAGTTCTGAAGAAAAATGTGAATATGCATGATAATGAAAAAGTGATACCCAACTTAAATATTGAATGTCATTGGAGGGATTTTGGAGAAGGAGAATTGAGTAAACCCGAAGGTTACATGGTTAGGCCGTGTAAATTGACACGACCGTGTGTTTTTGATGCAAAAACACTACCTGACCTGAAAGAAACACGGGCTACTCGTGTGAATTCACATGGCCGTGTGTTTTGGTAAAATCTCATTTCAGAGTCTTCACAAAAGTTGTAGATTTAGAAACCCTCTTTGAAACTGTCTAAAGATAACATTAATCCGAGATTTATAGCAAAAGTTATGGCATTTTTCCCAATAGATGTTTGTTTATGAATGATTGACTTATCAATGTTGTACAATGAGATGTTTAGGGTTGTTAGTGTTATTAAAGGAGCCTAATTGAAGTAGGATTGAGTTATTAACGTAAGGGGAGTGTTCTAGGTGTTAGGGAATGGTTCAAATATCTTGATAATTGATTATGAGACATGTATTAAGGATATACACCCGGGAATGCCATTGAACATGTATTGTAAATATTTAATATACATATGTGTGCATCAATAGACACTTATACAATTATGCAAAATTGTGATATGTGTATGTTTTGCATGATATAGAGGAACGTATAGAGTGTCATCATCCAAATGTTTCCAGACTTTGGAAGCAAATGTTAATCTGGAGCATATTGTGAGTCGACCTAGATGGTTTCATTTCATTGTTTGTTCTATTTTAAATTTTGTATTGTTTGACTACTGAATGATCATATGAATGTGATTGATTATATTGATTTCCAGATAGAAGGTCCGATGATGGTAAGGTATGAATGAGATATTGAAGTGCTCCTTGGATGTGAATTTGATGAAATACGTGATACATGACTTGATTGTTAAGTGCCGAACCTAGTTTCGAAGAAAAATGTGAATATGCATGATAATGAAAAAGTGATACTCAACTTAAATGTTGAATGCCAGACTTAGATCCGATGAAATGTGTAAACTGAAAGAAAGTGATTGATTGAGTATATGTGATTGATGCATTCCATTACATGAATACATGAACGATAAAGATAGTTGTAACTAGAGTAGCCACCGTAAAAGAGCTTAAAGATCAAAATGTGAAAAAGAGCCTCGAGCTCAGAAAGTGATTAAGAGCTAAAGGCTCACTATGTAAAATAAGCTCGGTATCCCCAACAGACACGAGACAATTATTAATGAACTCAGTATTCACAATGAATACGGGACAGTTATAGGAACTCGGTCACAACAAAGTAATAAATGAAAGTGAGTCTCATATATATTGCATATAAAATTGATATGTATGTTTTAAATGAACAAAATGACCTGTGTGACTGCTCTAAATGTGAATTGTGAAATAAATGATCAAAATGATATGTGATGCTATTTGATTATGATTGAAATGATGTGAATTAAGTGATTGCATGATTTGTATGTAGTTTGTGATTAAGTGAGTCATCGAGGATGGTTACTCACTGAGTTCACAAAACTTACCCAAAATTTGCAGTTATTTTTCAAACTTAGAAGAGTACTCTGTTAGGCAAACGAGAGTATACCTACTACATTCAAGTAAGAGGTAGAGGTCGGGATCAGTTTGCGTCTACATTGTATTTCTTTATTTTTGTACCAAATTAAGTCTTCCATAATTACTGTATCTTGTGTATTTGAATATATTGGTTATGTATAACTTTCCAATTGGAAAGGTTTTGCAAAATAGATTGATCAAAGTGTAATAAATAATTGTGATTTTGAGTTTTATGAAATAAAAGTATGGGCCCAAATGGCTATTAAAATTCTCATGATTATATTGCTACGATTGAAAATGTTTTTGAATAAAAGTAGGCTCGAATTTTTTATTATTGATTTCCGTGTACACGTGTGATCTAAAAAAATCTGTACTAAGTATTTGAATGAGTATGTTAGCATGCCACTCTCGCAGGGTACAGACTCGGATATTACTCTGGATATCTGGTACGTGTCTTGCGAAAGTGGAGTACTACATTCCCATATCCATAACTACTATAGTTATATCAAAAGGAAGACTTTTGTTAAGTAACATAATTAGAACATGTGGTTTAGGGGTATTTACATTTTATATTGAATTTTCTTTTGTAGTTTTTCCTTCATAATTCCTTCTTGGTGTTCAACAGATGAAAGATAAAAGGGAGGTTGAGAAAACAGAAGCTCAGTTGCTTAAGACTTTTGATTATGCAATAAACAAAGGTGGGGATGGTGAATGTCGTCCTTGGGATGTCCTTCAAAAAATTGAAAAAATGGCTTCAGACACTGCCAACCTTCCAATATTAATAAAAAGTCTTTAGCTTTTCAGCCAGGGTGAATTGGGTTTTAAAATCGAAGCAAGGGAGCCAATCACACCAGAAAGTGCTGACGACGATAGCAAAAGTTTCATCTGTGAAGTCTTCAAATTTAGCAGATCAAGGCCTACACTAGCTTCAGATGCATTTGGAACAAATGAGCAACATTGTACATATGGATTCATTATGAGTGATGGCATCCCTTACAATAAACCACCTGCTTTAGGGAGAATGAGGTGTGACGAACATAAAGGGAAAAGAATTTGTGGATTTAAACATAAATCGAACAGAGGAGGAAGTGATAGAATTTTATCATTAATTTTGTGGACTAGCATAATAAATAATAAACATAATTTTGTACAAACTCCGATTAATTAGATATCAAGATAATTGGAGCATTTTTGTATTTAGCCCAAAACGGTCATTACTTTATAACTAGGCTTCGTACTTCTATACGTGTCATTGAACCTAGTGTTCATGGGCTTGTTATGATGGGTAGGCTTAGCTCATATTTTGTAGTGCACAGGAGGCCCTACTACTAGCCAACCTTAAATATAGTCATCCTATTGAGAACTGTATATGGTTTTAATCAGAGTTTTGGAATAACAATAGTCAATCCTTTGCATCTTTATCACTCTACTTCACATAAAACAACAATGGATTCAGTTGTTCCTCAGTTTCCAGGTATTTGTCCATCCCATTCTTGAATCTAGCATGTTGCAATTAAAGAGTTAGTCTAATTGTATTGATTAATCACAACATTTAGTCTAATTGTATTGATTAATCACGACATTTTACTTATTCTTCAATTGGTATAAGAGCTAATTAACCCTAATTGTGACTACTAATTTTAGGTAATTTTTCAAGATTAGATGTTGATGTTCATGGAATCTGAGTCTTGTTTGTTGGGGTTTTTCATTTTTCATTTTTTGTTAATTTGTTTTTTACGAAATATGTTTTGTTGTTGTTGGTTTGTTTCGGTTTGGTGTCAAATCGTGCGATAAGTTTGTTGAATTTTTTGTTTGCTTTTTAAAATCCCAGAACTTGAAAACAAACTGTTAATGTTTCTTTTTGACTTTTTTCAAAATTTCCAGTAGCCTTTTTTCATGAAATTGATTGCAGACTTTGATAGATCGTTAAATTATGAATCTAGTGACACCAATTTCATTGAAAACGGATCAAAATTGAGCAAATTATGGTCATTTATGAATCGGGTTGCAAACTAGGTTGAACGACCCGAATTTCAGGTTTTGCAAATGGAGAAGAAGAAGCCCGACCCGAGTGACTTTTCCTTACATGGGAAGGTAGTGAGTGGAGGCGCGTGTGACCTGCTTTCTTGTTTATTTTGCACCCAATTTTGTCTGTTTTCTCCACTTGTCCATTTTTAATTAATGATATTTTTCTGGAATTTTTTGACCAATAGAAATATTTATTTTATTTTTCCCAATTTTTAAAATTAATAAAAATATAATGTACTCTCCGAATTTTATCTTGAAAATTTTTATACTTGTTTCTGGTATTTTTGGGCTTGTGGGGTGATATGTACTCTTAGTGTTAATGTAGTTACGCACCAAAATTAATTTTGGATGTAGTTTATGCATATCATGTTATATTGTATGATTAATACGGTTAATTTTATAATTGTGGTGCTAACTGGAACCTATAGGGCAATCTCGGGATGTGTTATTGGACTTTTGTCATTCATTTTATGTAATTGTGAACTCGCCTATCGTGAGATCAATTATTACAAAATGCTATTATGATATTGTTATTAGGCATACATTAGATACTATATTAATGATGCACTTACCCAATCGGTTTGTCCTTATCAATATGGTTTCTAATGATTTGTTTAATTCATTAAATTATGTCTTTAAGTTTCTAATATCTTGTCTAGATTCGCTTTAGGGCATAATTTAATGTTCTAGGTGAACTGTGTTGTAATTCGGGACCCTTAGGTAGGATTGCAATTGCATAAGAACTTAGCTGTTTTTTCCCCAATTTTACTATATTTAGATACATTTGATAAATTTCCCTGTATTGTTTTAATTTCTAGCTTTGAATTCTTTGGTTAAGCTGAATGAGACCAATTGTGAGGACTAGCTTGAATCCTTGAATGTTTTTTTTGACTATTTCTAATATTGATGTTGCTCTCTTTGAGGATGAGCCTGCACAACCCAATGCTGAGACTTCCACTACAGATAAAGCTAAATATGATAAGTAGGCTCATTCTAACAAGTTCTGTTTGATAACCATCAAGTACACAATATAGAAGACTATTAAAGAGAGCATCATTGAAACTGATAATGCCAAAAATTATCTCAAGGCTATTGGTGAAAATTTTCAGAAGTTTGATAAGACTGAAAAGTCTAATTACTAGTCTTTTCTATCTATGACCAAGTATGATGGTGTGGGTGGTGTTCGTGAGCATGTTATGAAGCTTGTAAACTGGTATAACAAGTTGAAGACCATGAAAGTTGTGCTGGGAGAAGATTATCTTATCTGGCAGTTGTTTGAATCTCTTCCATCTAAGTTTGATGTTCTCAAGACTACTTACTATGCTTAGAAAGATGAATGGAGCATTGATGAATTGATTTTCACTCTTATTCAAGAGGAGCATACTATGAAGAAGGGTAAGTCCCATAGTATTCATCACACTTCTCACAAGAATGGTAATAAGAAGAAAATTTATAGAAACAAACAGGGTAAGCCTCAATTTAAGAAGAAGGGGAATGATAAATTTGCATTACATTTTGGGCTTGGTGAGAGTTTTGGTGCTAAGCCTAAGCATATTTTTAATAGAAACTGCAACTTTTGTCATGAACATGGGCATAGGTAGCGTGCCTATTTGAAATTTAAGAATTGATTGGCAAAGAAGAAAGGTATACCTTAACTATTGATCTGCTTTGAATCAAATCTTGTTAATGTTCCTTCTAATTCATGGTAGTTAGACACTGGTATCACTATTCATGTAACGAACTCATTGCAGTAGTTCAAAAGCAGGCGGAGGCCAAATTAAGGGGAGATGATGGTGCAATTAGGAGATGGATTTAATGTTAATGTTGAGCACATAGGAGTAGTTTCCTTAAAGTTGAGTAGTGAACATGATTTGCTTTTGAAAGATACTATTTATGTGCCTTCTATGAGAGGAAATTTGATTTCAATTTCTGTTTTACACAATTGTGGCTACACTTTCCATATAATCAATAAGGGTGTTGTTTTGTACTATTGTTTTATACTATGCTTCTATTGTTGTTGGTTCTGCAATTATAGTGATGAATAAATAATTGCCAATTCTTCTAGTTTTGACAGACAATATAATGATGTTAATGCTGTTGTTGGAAAGAAATGTGGGAGTTACTGAAAAATCTTCTATGTTGTGGCATAAATGATTAGGACTTATCTCTAAAGAGAGAATGGAGAGATTGATTAAGGAAACTATTTTACATGATCTGGACTTCTCTGATTTTGACATTATTTTTGATTGCATCAAAGGGAAGTTTACAACTAAAGTAAGAAATGAGAAAATGACTAGGAAGGAGGAACCATTACAGATAATTCACACAGACATCTGTGGACCCGTTACTTCTATTGCCATGGGAGGCTACAGGTACTTTATCACCTTCATTGATGATTTTTCTCGGTATGGTTAGATTGAATTGTTGCATGAGAAATCTGAATTCTTGGATGCTTTTAAATCACTAAAAAATGTTATTGAATTTCAATTTGGGAAGCAGATTAAATGTGTAAGATCCGATAGAGGTGGTGAGTATTATGGTCGGTGTGATGAAACTGATAGATATACCATGCCTGACACTCCTCAACAAAATGGGATTGTACAAAGACAAAATCGTACTCTCATGGACATGGTTAGGTGCATGCTTAGTCACTCCACCTTACCAGAGTTCTTGTGGGGAGACGCTTTGAGGACTGTTTTTTATGTTCTCAATTATGTGCCTAGTAAATCTGTACCAAAGACTTCTTTTGAGCTTATATCAGGAAATAAGCCCAGTTTAAAGCATTTTCATGTTTGGGGCTGTAAGGTTGAGGTAAGGACTTATAATCCTTAACTAAGGAAGCCTGATCCTAGAACTATTTTAGGTTACTTTATTGGTTATTATATTGGCTTAAGAGGTTCAAGATTCTATTGTCCTGATCAAACTACTAGAGTCATTGAATCAGATCGGGCTATCTATTTTGAAGGGGACATGGAACATAATGAAAGACATGAGTCTCGTGTTATTGATTTCATAGAGGATCATGTTGTTGTTCTTACACCTACTGTTTTTCATCCTGAGACAATTTAGTCTCCTTTGATTCATGATGACGTTGTTGATCCAGGAAATGATGTTGAAATTTCTCAACAGGTTGGCATTGATACTCAAATCCTAGATGTGGTTGTAGTTCCACCTAGGAGATTTGAAAGGATTCCTAAATTCACTGGGTCTTCTAAATTCTGAGATTATTATATTTATTTGGAGGAGCATGAATTCAATATAGTTAAAGACTCATATCCTATCTCTTTTCAGGATGTCATTTCTTATCCTTGTACTTCACAATAGTTGGAAGCCATGGAAGATGAGTTTCTATGAGTATGAATGGCATTTGTGATTTGGTGGAATTACCTAGTGGTTGTAAAACTGTTGGGTGTAAATGGGTCTTTAAGACTAAACGTGATGCTACATGTGAGATAAAAAAGTACAAGCCAGACTTGTTATAAACGGGTATAACCAGAGGGAAGGTATAGACTATAGAGAGACTTGTTCCTCGATCTTTACTAAAGATTCATTACGTATTGTGTGGCTTTGGTTGCTCATTTTGATTTGGCACTCCATGAAATGGATGTGAAAATTGCTTTCATAAATGGTGATTTGTATGAAGATGTATTTATGAATCAGCTTGCTGGTTTTGTTGAGAAAGGTAAGGAAGACATGGTATGCAAATTGAGAAAATCCATTTATAGACTGAAATAAGCCTCCAGACAATGTTACCTGAAGTTTGACTAAATTGTTTGCTCCATTGGCTTCAAGAAAAATGTTGTTGATCAATGCATTTACTTGAAGAATAGTGGCAGAAAATTCGTTATTCTTGTCTTATATGTTGATGATATTCTTTTAGTTAGTAATGATATGGGTTTTCTTTCTGAGACTAAACAAAAGTTGACAGCTCATTTTGATATGAAAGATCTTGGAGATGCTTCTTTTGTTCTGGGCATTGAAATTCATCGTGATAGATCTCATGGTGTTTTTGGTTTGTCTCAGTAAAGGTATATTGAAAGGATCTTGAATAGATTCAATATGAAGACTTGTAATCCTTACAGTGCACCCATATAAAAAGGTGACAAACTCTTGAATAACCATTATCCTCAAAATGATAAAGATAAGTCAGAGATGAAAATGGTCCTATATGCTTCTACTGCTGGCAATCTTATGTATGTTCAGGTTTTTACATGTCCTGATATTGCTTTTGTTGTTAGTATACATGGGAGATACTTGAGCAACCCTGGTATGGGTCATTGGCAAGTTGTGAAACGAGTTCTGAGGTATCTACAAGGTACTAAAGATTACGTGCTCACTTACAGGATGTCTGATCACCTTGAGGTGATAGGTTATTCTGATTCTGATTATGGTGGCTGCATTGATGATCACAAATCCACATCAGAATATATCTTTATACTTGCTAAAGGAGTTGTATCTTGGAAAAGTGTTAAACAAATACTTACATTAACTTCAACTATAGAGGCAGAGTATGTGGCTTGTTACGAAGCTATTCGACAGGCAATATGGTTGATGAATTTCATTTATGAGTTTCATCTTGTGGAGAGTGTTTCCAAACCTCTAACCATATATTTTGATAACTTTGTTGTGGTGGGCTTCTCTCAAATATGCAAGAACTCCAAGCGTTCGAAGCATTTTGATACAAATATATGTTTGTTAGAGAGAAGGTTAAGAAATATCAGACTCGTATAGAGCATATACCCACCGATCTTATGGTGGCAGACCTTTTATGTAACACCCCACTCCCGCATGACCCGAACTCGACATCAATGATGGTATCCGAATTCGTGCCTCGCGAGGGTAGCGTGCTACATCACTCAGTAAACTCAGTATCATTTTTTTTCATTACACTTATGTGCGCGGAATAGACAGTAAACAATCTGAGCCCATGTCCATAAATAAACATTTTCAGTTATTACAATCATTCAATAATAATTTACAAAAGCCATTTAATGAACAAAAAGCCATAA
>JANZLF010000221.1:12541648-12559284 GCA_026546835.1 Erythroxylum foetidum | reverse complement strand
AAAGATTGAGGAACCAACTAGGTTACTCACCTGTAACTTCCGAGCTACTGCCTGGAAGTCCCAGCAATATCTGTGGACTGTCGATCCAACGGTGCCTCTATAACAATACAAATGAATTCTCATCACTAGATGCTCAATCAATTAAATTCACTAATGCACATGTCTCAATTGAAAAATTGTATGATGCATGATCATGATTTTCCAGTGCTCTAATCCAATTCCGCTATCTCTCAATTCACAAATCAGGATTCACTATTCACTAGGTCAATAACATCCCTCAATTTCATAATTCTCCAATTTAAACTCAAATTAGTCAACACATAACCCTTAGGTTACACTAGGAACTAAAATTGATTCACTTTTGATAATTTACGATCCCTCAAAACAAAATTCAACTCTCAATCTTTACCACAATCGTAGACCTCTCTCTCTAGATCACAATGAATCAAGGTTCACCTCAATTGGAGGTCTACACCAAAAGTTATGCTTTAAAAACCCAAATCAATCTCATCTAAATTTCTGTCCCTCGCCGCGACGTACCGCCTCTCGCCGCGGCGCACAAAGGGAAGCTCGCCGCGGTGCGGGAACATTCGTCGCGGCGAACAACTCTTCTCACACCTCGCCGCGACGTCCACTGATCCACTCGTCGCGGCGCAAAACATATTCGCTCGCCGTGACGTCTCCTGCTGCTCGCCGCGGCGAGCACGCTTTTTCTCGCCGCGGTGTGCCCTTTCTCAGACGTCGCAACGTGCGGACGAACTTCGTCTTCTCCGATCGATTTTCACCATTTTTACTCCATTAAACCTCCATTAAACACATTCAACTACCCTATCTAACTCATTAAATACCATAAATGCCATAAATAACCATAAATGCAACATTAAACACACTAAAACTTACCAAAATCAAAGATCGATCGATAACCCTAAAAACCTCCAAAAAATCTCTCAAACTCTAGCAACTAAGATAACTCCTCAATCCAAGCCAGCCACCAACTTCTCCAAGATCTCTAGCAACTCAACAGTCACAATGAAGGGGAAACAACAAAAATCTCTAAGGGAGGAAAGGTGAGATCGTCGACGGTGAGCAAAAGGGAAAGGAAGAAATGTTTTTCTCATTTTTCAAACCTAACTCTCATATATATATAGATTCAAACCTATTGCTCACAATCCACAAGCCCTCAATCTCTTTTAATTTCAATCTCTAATTTCACTGGCTCATCACAAAAATTCTCAAACTCACAAATCTAAATTTTCCAAGCTAATTACCACTCACTTTCGGAACCGGAAATCTAAAATCAGTCTCTAGGCCAATTTCCCTGTCCGATCTCATAACTCTAAAAATTTCAGAAAAATTCTCATAAATCTACAAAAATGTAAAACACTCGATCTCATACTCAATTTCAATTTCCAATTCTCTAAAATTCAATTTTCACTCTAATTCCACTATTCCACTCAAATTATTCTAAATTTCACTTTAAATCAACTCTACCTCAATTATCTCGAAATTCACAATTTAACTCATGATCACAATTTAAATGCTGGAACAATCATGAATGCATGTCACTATGTATATACATGTGCAAAATGATCTATCTCAGAGGCCACAAAGCACTCGATCACTAAATATGCAATCACAACACTACCCGTACCAATATGCCCATCGCATCGGTAACGGGATGTTACATAGTATACAGAAATCAATCATCAAATAGGGCCCATTTTATTCTATAAATATTTTTCAAATCATCAGAATTTCGTTAATCACTAGGGCCCATTCTATAAACAAAACATATTACACTTTGGTCAATCTCTTTTGCAAAATGTTTTCCAATTAGAAAGTTATACACAACAAATATATTCAAATATACAAAGTACAATAATTTGCGGAAAATACAATTCAATACGAAAATAAAGAAGTACAATGTAGACGCAAACTGATCCCGACTTCTATCCATTACTTGTATGCTGAAGGTATACTCCCGTTTGCCTAACCAGGTATTCTTCTGATCCTGAAAAATATTTGCAAACTTTGGGTGAGTTTTGCAAACTCAATGAATGACCATCATCGATGGCTCACCTAGTCACATAACACATAAATCACATTCGCATCATTTCACATTTCACATTCAATACAATTTAATCATTCATAATATGCATATGCAGTGTGCATGAGACCCACTTTTTATTTATTATTTTGTTGTAACCGAGTGCCTAAATTGTCCTATATCTATTAGATATCGGGTTCATTGATAACTGTCCCATATAGGGCTCATTAAACGTTGAGCCTGAGGGTCTGAATCACTTGTAAGCTCGAGGCTCTTTTTCACTCATTGAGTTTTAAGCTCTAATCGATGACTACTCTGGTTACAACTGTCATTATGTTTCACGCATTTATGAAATGAAATGCATTAATCACATTTGCATGACCTATTCAATCACATTCTCATATCATCGGACCTTAGTCCGGCATTCAACATTAAGTTGAGAATCACATTTTCACTTACATGTAAATGCTTGTTCAAAACACATTTATCATCAAATTATGTACACTTAGTTCATCTCATTCACATACAAGCAACACTTCAATATCTCAACCAAGCATCACAATCATCGGACCTCTTGTTCGGAAACCAACACAATCAATCATATTCATATAGGCATTCAGTAGTTAATCAATACCGAAATTCACACAAATCAAACAATGAAATGAGACCATCTAGGTCGACTCACAGTACGCTTCAGATTAGCAATAGCTTCCGTGATTCGGAAACGTATAAATGGGGACGTTCTATAGTGTATCATTATTATGCAAAACACATATTGTACACACATTAATAATTGCACAATCACATAAACATTCAGTTTTACACACATATATATGTGTAATGTATAATGCATGCTCAATGACAATCCCGGGTATATTTTATAAATTCACATATTATGCTCATTCTCAATTCATGATTCATATTGTCTAATTGAACTTAGACTTACACTTTATTTGCATATGATTATTCTAAATTCTCCATTCAATCTCTACCCTTTTATGTGTCTAGCTTATTCATAAGCTTATACCTTAAGAACACTTGGCCACTCCATATCATAGCACAATTTCTTGTCATCTCTTTTCTAACCTCCTATGATCTCATAATATCCAATTCTCATTCACAATTAATCACTTAATACATATTACTCAACTTCTTTGAGCATAACTACAATCAAAAAAACATCTTCATCCCCATTATACTCATGCATTTGATAATTTGATTTCATCCATTCGTTCACTAAGTTTTAACCTCCATTTTCACTTCAAACATATTATAGATTAGTTAAATAAATAATGGATCATTCTAGGTTCACTTAAAGACCCATTTAATCCTTAATTAGGTTCATTTGACCCGTGAATGTCTGTTAGGTGGACATCCATGTCTGTTAAACAGACCTTTACGGGTCACTTACAGAAACTTGAAAATTTGACCCTCTAGACATCAAAATCTCTTCTCGAGATCTTCATAGAAGTTGTAGATCTCGAAGTCCTCTTTAAAACCATACCTAAATGACCTAAATCCAAGTTCTAAAGAAAAAATTTATGCCTTTTGAACCAAAGTATGTCCAATTGATTTC
The DNA here is from genome assembly GCA_026546835.1 of Erythroxylum foetidum. NCBI lineage: Eukaryota > Viridiplantae > Streptophyta > Magnoliopsida > Malpighiales > Erythroxylaceae > Erythroxylum > Erythroxylum foetidum. The sequence goes on along the minus strand of JANZLF010000221.1, from coordinate 12,555,661 downwards.
TATGATTTCTAGATTTCTAACTCTTTACTTACAACATTCAATTTCTCATGCTTAGCCTATCATTTCTAGTTCAATACTCATCATTTATCTATTTTTCTAACTCCCTTTCAAATCTATATCATTCATAAGCAAATTATGATCCATGATTGATCATGAACACTAAAACAAAACATATACATATATACACATTCCTCGTCAACTTCCAACACCCAGTACACAATTTCTAGTCAAATTTCAAAACTCTTATGGACAGAATTTGAATTCTATGTCTTCATAAAAAATGTAGCTTTATGTCTCTAATTTAATCCAAATAAAAAATTATTCCATTTAGATATCTACAAATCAATTCATGGCCAAAATATCAATGCATATACAATGGAAATGTGACAGCTAACATATTCCAGCACATTTCCAACACCATTATCACTTTGTCTCTAAACTTTCATCCTAGTTCTTCACTTTTCAAGACACTATACTTGCCTTTTCTCTAACTTCAAATCTCAATCCAATCCATGTCTAACAAATCAATGATCCACGTTTTTATCCATTAAAAATAGAACATAACAATATCTATTCACAAATAAATTTTTCTTCACTTCATTCTACATCTCTTAAGGATTCATTCTAACTCTAAATCATCTCTAAATCTATTTATGAATCATTAATCATCACATATACAAAAGCAAGACATTAACATAAACATTTCATCACTCATGACTTATACATATAAATTTCATCATCAAATCATCAATCTCAAATTACTCTTCATATTAGTTTCCTTTACAATACCCATAATGATTAAAACATAACTTACTTGATTTAGTTCCAAGATTCTTCAACTCTTCAAGATCTCTCTCAACCCTAGCTTCCTTCTCTCACATGTGCATCATCATTCAAGGGTGTTAGGGTTAGGTCTTTAGTAAGAAATGAAGACAATAGAATGGCTAGTGATTGAAGAAAGCAAGGTTCAACTTGTGGCTTGGAGAAGTGAGTGTCGTGAGTGAGATAGAGAGGAAGATGAAGAAAAACAAATGAAGAAGATGAAGAAATGGAGCTAGCGTCGTGGGTGACAAGAGAAAGACCACAATTTGGTCATTCTTTTATTAATTTAGTGACTTATCATGTGGTGTGGCAAGTGACATTTGTCACTTGCCACATGTCACTCTCTCATGGTCTGTTCTTGATCTTTTAATAAGCTAATCCATTTGCCTCCAATTTCTAATCCAATTGTCTCTCAATTTTCAATGACGTATGTTATTAAATTCCAAAGTCCTTTATAAAAATTTTCCTTACCATTTGACCATTATTTTTACTACTAGTCATCAATTGTTCTACCACTTGGCAATTTTTCCAATCCAAAAATATCCTTATTTTTCAAAAAATTTCCAAATTTTCTCCAAAAATTCTAATTCACTACTTATACATTTTCACTCAATTTTTAAGACGCAAAACCATAATTCACATTATATTCACATTAAAACAATCATTTACACCTGAAAAATGTCAATTGAGTGCATGAACAATTATTTTAATGTGTGCAATAATCAAATTCACATGTTTGTATGCTGACATTATGCATAAGCATGAAATGCATTTTTTAAATCTCTCTTTGATCTCACATATACCAAATTTTAGGATTCTAGTCCTTAGTATGGGAACAGGATGTTACATTAAACTCCTTTGACTCATCTTTAATTTTCTAATTAAATAATTTATATTTGTAGATCAAGATTAGCCTCTAGTAATACATCACGATCAAGACTAACTTTTTATTTGTGATTTTTTAAATATAATTCATTCCTTTTATCATACAATTTTCTTATTAGACATAGAGTATGAAATTATTACATATTCTATTTTGAATCCAACCATGTTAGTTCTCCACCATTAGCAATTTATTCAATTAATAACATTTGTAAACTACTTTACAAAGTGTCATTCCACCTTGATTAAGGATTTTTTGAACCAATTCTAATCGAGAGCAATGAAATATTCTCCCTAATTATTTTAGGGTGATGAACCTTATATTCATCACTCAAGCACTTATCATTTAGTTTGTACTATATCCAGTAACTACTGACTGAGCTACCCTTGACTAAAATAGGTTATGTAAGTAGTATTAAAATCTAGGTATCTCTATACAAGATAACTTTAGAGATCTAAAGTCAAATGATCACTTATACAATCATCACAATGAAAATTTTCATTGACTTATAAGTAATGTTCCAATAGATTTCTCGTATGAGGCCAGTTTAGTGAACTTGTTTTCTAATAAGTACCCACATATTTGTTTAAATATATCTATACTTTAGCCTATAAGATTGACTACTTCCTTCATTAAAAAAACATAACGTGAGCTAGTCTTTTTATGTTCTAGTAATGTGTGCTAGTCTTTTTACGTTCTAGTAATATCTAGTCTTAATAAAACAATGACTAGAATAATTTAGGAATAATACATAAATGCAATATGAATCTCATAATTATAATCTCATCATAATTTCATTAAAAATGTATAATTAACCTATGAACTTTATCATATACATCTAAGTATGTATAAGATAAAGAATGCCTTTAAATAATTGGCACTAAACTATAATCAACTGATTAGCTGTAGGGCCTAAGCTAACAATCTCAACTAAAAATAACCAAAAAATATTTATAGAACAAAAAATAGTTTACTTTTTTAATTTTGAAAAGAAAGACATAGCTTGCAATATAGTGGGACTTGCCTTATTATTCCTCTAGTGGTTACATATTATGAATTTTTTGATGTACAAAAGCTATATTATTATATATCTATTGTGATGATGTCTCCTATCTTTTCGAGATAATCATAGCCTTGATTTGACGATTCATGATTGGTATGCTCAATTTACAAAATGAATGCATTACAGGTAATACAGAATCTATTGAGATTTCCATATCTTCTCACACAAATTTTGTGCATGTTATTGAATACATTACATGTAATATGCGAATCTCTTTAAATTTTCTTATTTTTTCTCAAATGAATTTTAGACAAGCTATTGAATGCATTGCATATAATATACGAATCTTTTTATATTTCCATGTCTTCTTCTCGTATAAATTTCAAGCATGTTATAACTTGTTGGTACAATATAAATGGTTGGTTAAATTAGAGAGAATGAAAGTTTAAAGACGAGTTAGAGGAATGACATTGCACCTTGAGAAAAGTTGACATTGTTTCAATAAGGAAATATTTTGGTAACTTTCTTACTCACTAAAACTTATTTAAATTACTCTTAAATTATTTATTTATATATAAATTTTTATACAATATTGATCTTAACAATTATAATAATCACCAATATAATGATAATGTAGTTTAATCTTTTTAATAATGTAAGAAGCAATATGACGTATTAGTGAACAAAAGAGTAAAATGAATGAAACATATGTAACGAATCCATCAATTGTCCACCAATTGTTAGTTAATCCTTGCTTATAATGATTATAACAAATTTGTTTATAACTAAATGATAATGATTTGATTTTTTCTATGGTTTTATTTTATTTGAATTCTCTTAAATTGTCTATTTCTAATTATAATTAGGGAAAACTAAGAAATTCATACTAACAAATTAGTGTTAACATTGGAAAATCTTAGTTTGGTTGGTTGAAAAATCAAATACATGAATTAAAGCTCAAGCATGAAAAAAGTGTGCCAAAATTAAAAGAGTGGATATTACAATTGCATCGACAGAATGGCAAAGGAATCAAATGATAGAGGAAGAATATAGGGTTCCTAAATATGGAGGATGCATCATATAATAGTTTTTATAACTTGAATAACAAGGTTTAACATGTTGGTTTATATCCTACATTAATTAGTTGGTTGTAGTTTAATGACAAAATAAATTAAAAGCATTTTTTTTCTTGTACACATTCAAACATAAATGATAAGGTCCATGAGGTAAATATATATTGCAAATGAAACTACAATGACGCTATAATTATAAGATTCATATTGCATTTATGTATTATCCCTAAATTATTTCTAGTTATTATTCTTTTGAGAAAGAGGAAAAGATGATAATATCATAAACTAAAAGTAGAGCTTATGGGCAACTTTATCAACTACTGAATACTAAAGATGGAGAAAAGGACACTTTTAAGTTGGTGAAAGCAAGGGTATCAAAAGTATGGGATTTTGAGCAAATGCATTGTGTAAAAGATGAAGCAAGACGGGTACTTATAGCTGGAAATAACATTAAATGTAGATGACAGAGGTACTACTATAGCCTCTTTAATGAAGGCATAAATGATAACATCTGTCTAGGTGACCTTAGCTTGTCTGAGAGGTTTTGTAATTTTACTTGTTATCCACAGATTATGAGGGAGAAAATTAAGAATACATTGTGGGAGATGAGGGGTGGTAGGGCAGTAGGACCTGACAAGATCCCTATAAAAGTATGGAAGTGCCTAGGCGAAGAGGATATTACTTGACTAAATAAACTTTTTAATGTGATCTTTAAATCTGCTAAAATGCTAGGCGAATGGAGATGTAGTATGGTAATTCCTTTATACAAGAACAAAGGGATATCTAAAGCTCTAACAACTATAGAGGCATCAAGTTACTTAGTCACACCATGAAGTTATGTGAGAAAATGATTAAGAGAGAGTACGAAAGGATGCTCCTATCTCGAAAACCCAATTTGGATTTATATTAGGAAGGTCTACGACATAAGCTTTACACCTTCTTCGAAGGTTAATGGAATACTATAGGGAAAGACAATGCAATCTGCACATGGTTTTTATTGATTTAGAGAAGGCTTATGATAGGGTTCCAAGGGAAATCATGTGGAGGTGTTTAGAAGTTAAAGGGGTTCAGATGACTTATATACAGAGTATTAGGGATATGGATAAAGGTGTAAAAACTAAAGTTAGGACAATAGGAGGAGATATGGAGCATTTTCCTATCAATATTGGGCTACACCAAGGTTCTACTTTAAGTCCCTTTTTGTTTGCAGTAGTACTTGATGAACCTACCAAGAACATCTATGAGGATGTACCTTGGTGTATGATATTTGCTGATGACATTGTCCTAGTGGATAAGAAAAAAAAGGGGGTAAATGCCAAGCTTGAATTATGAAGGGATACATTAGAATCAAAGGGTTTTAGACTGAGTAGGACTAAGATTGAGTATGTGGAGTGTACCTTTTTGAGACATAAGGAAGTTACTGATATGGAGGTAAAAATTGATTCAAAAGTTATACTGCAAAAGGAGTAAATACTTAGGATCTATCATCTATAACAATGGAGAAATTGACAAAGACATAGTGCACCAGATTACATCAAGGTGACTAAAATGGAGAGCTGCTTCAAGAGTTTAGTGTGACAAGAAGTTACCACTCAAGCTTAAAGTTAAGTTCTATTGTTTAGTTATTAAGTTGGCAATGCTTTATGGGGCGGAATGTTGGTCGATCAAACAAGTTCATAGTTATAAGCTAATGGTAACGGAGAAGAGGATGCTATGTTGGATGTGCAACCTTACTAAAAGGGATAAGGTAAGGGATAAATTAAAGGTAGCTAATATTATAGATAAATTAAGAGAGACAAGGCTTAGGTGGTTTGGACATGTTAAGAGAAGGTACCTAGATGTTTCGGTGGGATGATGCGAGATGATCGTACTTAAAGATTGTAAGAGAAAAGTAGGGAGGCCTAAGAAAAATTGGGGGGAGGTTATAAAAAAAGATCTGACAATATTCACTACAAGAAAATGATTGATTTTCAACGAGAAATTATCGATGGAAACAATACTGTCGCTAATTAGCAATAGAAAATCATGTTCCATCGGTAAAATTGTCATAATTTATGGCAGTTTGTAACAGACAAAATATTCATCAGTAGAGTTGGATGGGAAATTTTCCTGCTAATTTTTGTAATGGAATATAGAGACAGAGTAGGAATCACCGTCGGTAGAAGAGGTAAAAGAGGCGTGAACGTCTTTTACCGATTGAGGTGTATTCCGTTGATAAAGTTGAAAGTTAAACATCGTCGTTTGCTTCAACTGCAACGTTTTCAATAAAATGTAAACAAATCGGGGTGTACCAAAAAAAAGTGTAGTCTGTCGGTAAATTTACCGATGGAAGGGTTAGTTCATTGGTCATCAGTAAATTTAAAATTTAAACACCACTGTTAGCTTCGTCTTCAACATTAAACATAAGATCAAAAACGATGTCGTTAGCAGACGACGTTGTTTTTGTTAAACTACAACTGCTTACCCACGAAACACCCTTCCCCTCATCCATCGATGTTCATTTTTCCTTCACCCATTTTCTTTCTAGATGTCGATTCTATCGCTGTGTGTGGGCTTCAGTTCCTTCTCGCTGTCCATCTTCTTCCTTTTGTATCCATCTTCTTCTTTTTTCTACTTCAGTTCCCTTCTGCATTTTTGTTCTACGTCAGTTGTTATTCGGTTCCTTTCATCCTTCCTGTCTTCCCGTGCTTTTGTGTACTGCTTCCATCTACTTCTTCATTTATTCATCGATTAAGGTAAGTGGGTTTTGTTTTGTACTGATTTTGTGTATTACTTTCATTATTTTTGAATTGTATTTATGGTTTGATTTTGTGGGAATGAAAGTGTATCATAATTCGTACTTTAAGTATTATCTTTAAATTGTTTCTAATTGTTATTGTATTAAAATTGAACATTAGTAAGTAGAAAAATTAGTCCATATTATGTTTCTTCTGTTGTGTACAGGTTGAGATTTTGTCTTCCCAACAAAAACAAGTGAAACAAGCTCTATTCTTTTACTAAAAATTTAGAGATGAACTTAGACTATATTGTCTACTCATTTTATTGAACAATGTTACATGACTATCTAAAGATTTATCTTCTTCCTGCAATGGATGCTACTCTTATGCTTCTGATATAAGTGTATTTACTTGTGTCGTGTAAGATCAATGGAATCTAGTAATGGTGCTGGTTCACAATACAATATCACTTTAAATAAACCGTGCTTGTTGCAGCTAATAGTAGTCCACAGTTTGCCAAATAACTAAAAGTCCTATAACCATTAGTATCAAGAAACTCTTTTTTCTGCATTTCTTTTGACATAATGAAAACTTCATTCTCAATCCTATGGGATTTTTTAAAGATTTATTTTATTCATATATAAAATTATATATCGGGTAGTTTTGAGTTTTGGGATTTGTTATAGGAAGTGGGCAGTAAGTATTTGCCACCTTACCTATAGATAATAGTGCACATTCTTACATAATTTGACATTACAGTAGCAGAAGTTAGTGTTCTTAAACTCTTTAGTGATAGCTGATTGGAAAGACTCAAAACTATTTAGTAATAACACTATGATTATGCCATTAGAGAGAGGAATGTAATTATTAATTAGATTCTAATAGTTTGGCAAATAACTTAGTATATTACACTAGATTCCAAAATACCTATAAGATAAACTTATTTTCCATAATGAACTCTTTAAGAATGAGATTTTTGGAAAGGGAATTCAATTCCATCACAGTCCATGCAATGACTATCATATGTTTTAAACAAACAAAGAATTCTTTTTGTTTCTATTCGAATTTTTTCTGCTTATAGATGTTAAAAACCAAAAAGGCAATTTTGAAGCCATATATTTACAAATATGAGATTTATGAACATAACATCCAAAATAAACCCTAACAATGTAAACTATTCACCTCTTTCACCTAGAGATTTGCTCAGATGATATTACTTTATTGGTTACTCTTAGTTAGTTGATTTGGTTCAATTGGTTAACTTTTTTTAAACTTATTAGTTTGCCTTATTTAATAAGTCCTCTTATTATATCCACATTGTTTGCAAAACTTGTATGCCACTTAAAGCTCCCTTTTTGTCACTTTGTATTAATTTTTTCCTTCATTTTCTTCCCTCATTATGGCCTTATTGGGTTTACTAATACTTTTTTATGAATCATGAAAGTTCTAGTACCTGTTTATGGCTCCTATTTGAAGTTAGCCAATGATGTTCACCTATAATTGATAATCATTTGGATAAAACTACAAATAGTTAGTAATTTGATATTGGAACAACTAAATGGGAATATGGAAAGTGAAGCTTACTCAAAATAGGGATCAATCAGTAGGCATATGCTTAAAAAAATCCTTATGATGCATCATATTTTTAGATTCCTTTGACCTACCTCTATCATGTCTAATATAGCACATGTATAATGACATGTAATTCTAGTAATTTATCGCTACATACAAGTGCAAGTCATCTTCCCCAAACTAACTATAGTTTGTCGAAAGCATGTGCTTAAATTTGAACAACCTCCCATTACTGAAATAAGAAATCTAGTTGTTGGCATACTTCTTTGGCTTTTGCAAAATTGCCTGAATTCATGGGCAAATATATCGTATCTACTTTTCATCTCCTTTTTTTTTCTTATTGAATCTATTCATCATAACCCTCCGCATTATCTCAAACATCATAAAAATAGGTTTTTTCTTGAGCCTCTTTAATGTAAGCATTGAAACTCTTTAAATGATTGTTCAGTAGCATATCATATTTTACTCTCACAAATATATGTGCTCTTATACCACTTGACCAATAGAATGAAAGTGATCCAATCATATGCTTGCTTGATAACATTCTTTAATTTCTTTATGTACACATTATATTAATTATATGCATATTTCCTTGTTTCATTCCACATCATATCCTTTACAACCTTTTTCGTTTTAAGTTTCCTTTGTAAGTTGGTATGGACATGCCTCACAATATTTATGTGATACTCCTAATATATTCTTTATTGAATACTTTCCCAAAACCTTGTTACCATAAGTAGAAACCTCTTTACATACATATTTTAGTAAATTGAAATATATTCAAACTTGAAATGTAATAAAAATAATATCCATTGTCTATTAGATATGAATACCTAACCAATCTCCTAACAACACTCAACATCTTGCTGTAAGCACTTTAAAAATCATCTCCAAGAAACTAAGTTCTCTATGGGAACAACCTTCCAAGTAATGGAAAACATATCATTTTTGGCATCTACACCTCTAATTATGGCAAGTTTTCCTATATATTTATACTTTAAATAATAGTCATCTAAATAAATTATTGGCTTATAAGCTACTAAGAATCCCTTTTTGCCTACACCTAGGCACATTTATAAGCACTTAAATGCTCCAATCCATATAAGTACTTCAAGATGAAAGAACTTCCATTATTAAACTAAAATATAGCTAGGTCATAGCTTCTTCATTTCCTTAAGTTTTCACATGCCTTATCTATCGACAATTGTAATGCTCTAGCCTTCACTTTACATGCCTTCTTCTCATTGATTTCAATATTGAAGTCCCAGAATAAATGACCCTTCTAACTATTGATATCTTAATTGAGTTTATCTATAAAATATAACAAGGGCTTTTAGTAATCCAATTAGAATCACAACTCTTATTATGGTGATTTAGCTTATGTTTGTGATTAGGCTAGCATATCTTAATTTGTAGTGCTTCTTTTTACAGTGTTTATGATAAATGTATCCTTTATTAGTAGCATATCATATCTTGTTCATTGTTTGCTTTGCTTTGTTTTGGTTATTTTCTTTGGTCGTTAGCTCATTCTAGCTCCGTCATCTTCTTCCTTTACGTGCTTCAGTGACTTCTTCTGTGTGTCGGTTGAGGTAAGTGAGTTTTGTTATTTAGTAGGTTTTTTTGTACTTGGTTTAATTTCGGTATTTGTTTGTAGTTTGAACCTCCTATTTGAACTTCGTGTATTTTTAATATGGCTTGCACCAACCGAAACTTGTTGTGGTATGAACTTTGGTTTATCATTGAATTAATATAGGATGGGTTTGACTTATAGTTCCAAATATTTGAATCATGTCAATGGGTTATTTCATTGATTCTCTTTGAAACGATTAACTTCTCTTTATTTTTTATGTGCAAATCTTTACATGCATCTTTTTTAATATAATAATAATTTTCTTCTAAACATATTACCTAATTTGTATATGTTACAATAATGTATTAATCAAAGTATTCATATTTTTATCTTTATTTATTAAATTTGTTACTAGTACATAATTAATCTAGGATAAATATCAAACTTCTAGCATTAATTTTAAACATCAATAACAATATCTAAACCATTCAATTAAATTTTCAAACTTTATAAAATTAAGTTATTCATTTTATGTTCGTATACCAAATCAAGCTGACTAAGAATTTTTCCTCTCATGTTCCCATACCAAATTATGATTTTCTTGTGAGTTGGGAGACCCAAGAAACTTAGGAAGTGATAATAGAAGGTTTGGGTTTAGAACTTAAGATTTGTGAGGTGAAATTTTGGCTAGCGTAGATTTGAACTTTCTTATAATCCCTGTGGACATGACTTAGTTCTTACCAATTTATTACTCAATTTGAAAACTGTGCACTTGCGGTTCATGAATAGTATGTTTTTTTTATTTGTATATGGGTTGGCTTCTTCTGAATGACCTTTAACTTTCACTTATCATCAAAATTAGAGTTGAACATATGCCACCAAAGAGACAACGTGACATAATGCGATCTAAATTCAGACAACGATTCAAAGATACTTACCATCAAGGTGAACCATCACATTTTGTAGCTGCAACTGAATCACCTCCTCCCCCTCTAGCTACTACAGTTGCAGATGAGGCTTCACCTTCCATACCTAATACTACACCATCCACCACCCTTACATTATCCACTACCCCTATAGTGATAGAGAAATCAGGGGTAAACAATGTAGATGAAAGAGGCGGCCGCAACTGGAGCTAAAGGACCTAATGGAAGAACTTACATCATAATTGTCAATAATCTATAAGTAAAAATATATGAAACACACTATATGTTTATAATTAAGTTATAGGTTTAAATTTTAAAAATGGTGTAAAATTACTTGTTTTAATATTAAGTTAATTCCATCTGGACCGTACTCTAAAAACATGACATCCAAATTTAAGGAGAAGATTGATCTTGAGGGTTATGTATGGAAGAATATCTCTCAAGCCACAAAGGAATTTTACTATCAGGATTTTGATGTACTTATGAATTCTAGTTCACTTATAACACTTTATTCTTATGTAAGAAAAGTCTATGGGCTTGAGGCCTACACCTTGTCAGCTCTTTTTGCACACTTACACTAAGAAGTATGACGGTGTGTCATTCATCAATACTCGATGTAGAGAACTTAATATATGTGAAATTTATACTTTAATATTAATTCTTAATTATTATCACTTATTAATATAATATTGCCTCCGAATAGGACCAAATACAAGAAAACATTCATCGAAAATCTCAGCATCAACAAACTGTTGATAAGAGTCAGACATATCTTGATGCAATGGGTGGTAGGGACTGTCGTAGAAGGATCTTCGGGTTAGGTTCATTTGTGAACACATGTTATTCGCAGTCCTCCACATCTAGCACAACAACATCTAGTAGATGATTGACAACCAATAAAGTCAATGAGCTTCGGAGCACAATGCAGACATTGATAGAGTATATAGCTCAACTTTGTAATGAGGTGGATGAGTTAAAGGGGAGGGGTAGCACCTCAGAACATATGCAGTGACCAAGACAATAGTGTATTTGTAGTCATTTCATTTGAATTACAAATAATTATTATGTATAATTTAATTTTTTTATTATCAATTAAGAGAATTTTAACTTTTTACCATCAATCAACTTTTTGTTTAAATAAATTAAATATATAAACACATCAAAATATCATGCACAAATAATTCGTAAATGTTGAAATTATGCATTAACCATAAGATCATGAAGTAAAATATAATATTAGGATTTTTTCAAAAACATTTTTAAAATATTTACCGACAAAAAATACATGTATGTCGGTAAAATCCATTATATTTACCGATGGAACACAACAAACCATCGGTAAAATCTATGATATTACCGACGGAAGAAAGAATCACCATTGGTAATATTGACAATCCATTGCCAACTTTATCGTTAGGATTTGTTGAACCGTCAGTTTAATCATAACTATCGATAATGTTATCGATGGAATAACCAATACCGTCTATAAATATTTCGACGGAAATAAAACATACATAGGTAAATTTACCAATGGTTACTTAAAGTGTTCATTGGTAAATTTACCTACGGTTATTTTTACGATGCCTTTGTCAGTCAATTAATTCCGTTGCTAATTTCTATTACTGACGGAATCCAAAGGTTTTTTGTAGGTAATATTCGTCGCTAAACGATATTTTTCTTGTAGTGATTGGAACTTACCAAGGATATAACCCTTAATTGAAAACTTTGGCATGCTAGGATTCACATAAAGGATCCCTTGTAAAGAGATCTTAGTAATTCTCTTATATCTTTCAACTCTTGCCTTTCATAATTAGCCTCAATGATAATACATAGTATTATTATTATTATTATTATTATTATTATTATTATTATTATTATTATTATTATTATTGGTATATGTGTTTTTTTCCCTAAGCTAAATAAAGTTCAAAGGCCTAATCCTAAGCTAGCTCAGTTAGCTTTAATATTGGTATTATTATAATCAGTATTAATATTTCTTTTATTCTTAGCACTATCTTTATTTTTCCTATTATTTCTATATATTAGTTACTTTTATTATATTTTATGTTATTATTATTATTATTATTATTATTATTATTATTATTATTATTATTATTATTATCATTATGTGTATTTATTCATTTTTTAATTTTTTTAATTTTTAATTCTTTTACTTATTTATTTATTTCCTTTTATTTATTTATTTATTATTTTTTCATTAATTCATGTGGTTCATTTGGAAACAACCTCTTTACTAGTTAAGGTTAAGACTGTGTACTATTAGAACTCTCCAGACCCTGTGTCTTAGTGAGATTTCTACTGGGTATTGTTGTTGTAAAAGATTATCACACAATATATTTTTCCTTATGAAAGAAGTAGCTGATCTCATAAACTAAAATATAGAGATATTTAAAGAAAGATGTGAGTGTTTGTTAGAGAACAAGTTCATTGAAATAATCCCATATAAGAAATCCATTTCAAACACTACTTATATGTCTATGAAAATTTTTGTTGTGATGATTGTATAAGTGATCTTTTAACTTGAGATCTCCAAATTTATGTTATATAAAAATTATTATATTTTGATACTATTTATGACCTATTATAGTCAAGAATAGCTCAGTCGATAGTCATTGAGTATAACATGAATTATATAGAGGGAGTGGAGTGATCAATATATGATTCATCACCCTAAAGTAATTAGGAAGATTGTTACATTGTTTTCGATTATAGTTAATGTTGGAACCCCACCCTGATGTGACACGTGTCCGACATCCTATGTGACATCTGGACACACATCCCATGAGGGAGGAATTCCTCACCACAGAAGAATCTCAAATCCAGCTTAATTCGCTTACTCCTGAACGGATCTTGATAAATTCACCCTAATCTTCCTCATTAAAAATGATCTGTTTAGGGTCCAAAATTAAATCTGATTCCTAAGCTAAATTGTAATTCCATGACTCTAGGTTAATAAACATAAAAAATCACTTCAATCGGATCTCTCTAGATCAAGAAGTCATCAAAATACGGGAGCATGTTCAAAATTTCCGTCTAATTAACTCTCTTTGATTAATCCGCAAGATTCAACTTAATCCAAAAATTCTAAATTTTTGCATGAGAGGGCAGAATTTTTTTTTAGAAAACCAATGCTTCGAAAACCGAGTGAATCGGAGGCCAAACGAAAAAGTTACAAGCAAAAGAGTGAGAGGAGGTTTTATTTGGAAAAAGGAAAATGAAAGAAAATAAAAAACGCACAAATGGCGTCGTCTCCCCCGCGCAGGCCGCTCGCGCTTGCTATCGTAGGCTGCTCATGGGGGAGAGGCCCTTGCAGGGAGAGGCGCTCGTCCTTGCGAGCGCTCACCCTCGCTGTTAAGTCAGAATGACTTTACTAATAGTTTTGATGTATAACAAAAAGAGAAAGATCATATACAAGAATAACAAAAC
>JANZLF010000221.1:12519821-12536027 GCA_026546835.1 Erythroxylum foetidum | reverse complement strand
CCAACCCTAGCAAAGAGGAAAGTGAAAATGAAAAGCAAATACAGAAGAGTGTCGCAAATGAATGGTACTTACTGATCCCAACTCATCCTACGCACCGTTTTATTTCTTGGAATTAAAAGCTAAAGCAAAAGACTAAATTGACCTTGCATCACATTCAACAGCTTGAAGTGTATTGGATAAGGTTATTTATATAGTAACTCGAAAATAGTAGATTTGGTTAAAAATGAAGGGATGGTTGGCTATTACTTGTTAGTACCACCTTCTAACATCTCGGGATGGAATGACATCATAAACCGTAAAACCAATCGAGACGGGATGGTACAACGGGAAGGCACCCATGCCAAGCGTTCATAGACTCGGGAAAGTATAGAATCAAAATTTTTCAAGAAAGGAAAAAGGGTATTGTCACCTTCAAGAAGTTGATGCTCAACCCGGAAAACAATTGCTTCCACCCTTTCAACCTATAAAGATTATGCGTTACATTTCAATGGCATGTCCTAGTTTCAATAACTAAAATATTGACCGGCCTTGTAAGTTGGATGTGTTACCTGCATTTGCCTTCTAACTACATCAAGAGGATATGTGAAGGTTTGACCTAATTAACCAGCGACAAAATCGCATACGAATTTCACTGTAATGTCTTGGTCACGTCTTGATTTAGGGGAGACAGTATCAATAAATAAATTAAGCTAGTTGTGCATAGAAAGGAGACATGTACATGCAACTTCATTAAACAGTAGCCGAAATCATGATGAAGTAAGTGGAGAGAGACAACAACTTGTCGCGGAAATCATGCGCTTGAAGTAAGTGGAGATAGGCTTTCTTCTTCTTTAAGCATTTCATATGATTTGACCAAATTTGTGGTCCAGTGGAATTTTTGCTTGTGTGAGTAAAACTATAGTATTTTATTGTTTTTGTTTCCTACAAAAGGAGTTTGCCGATAGAGTTGTATTGCATTTTAGGATAGAATGAATTCTCTTCTTCTCTTCTCTCTATACTAGCTCTGTCTCTCTCTATAGAGAGAGTGGTTCATCAATAAGTTATAATATTATGTGGCTAGGTCTCAAATTATATAGTAAATTTGATTATAATTATTGGAAGATTTTAATGTCTACCCACTTCAAGACTCACAATATTTGGAGTATTGTTGATCCAAGCTTACAAGAAGGAGCTAATGTAAATGCTTAAAGTAACGACTAATTGGCGTTATCCCAAATTCACCAAGGAGTAAATTATTCTATTTTTGTCAAAATTACCAATGCTAAAACTACCAAAAAAACATGGAGTATCTTGAAGCTGACTTACAAAGGTATAGATAAGGCTTAAAAATTCAAAATGTAGTCCCTACATAGAGAACATGAGAGGTATGAAATGCCTTATTCAGAAACTTTAAATTCAAAATGTAGTCCCTACATAGAGAACATGAGAGGTATGAAATGCCTTATTCAGAAACTTTTGAACAATAATTTTCTCGTGTTATTAATCTTGTCAAAAAGATGAGGTTGTATGGAGAGAACATTTTAGATAACAAGGTGGTGGAAAAGATTCTAAGCATCATGCCTATTAAATTTAGCCATGTTGTGACTACAATACTAGAGTCACATGTTACAAAGACTATGATTGTAGCAGAGTTACAGGAAAGCATTGAAAGTTATGTTAACAAAATATTGGAGAAAACAAAAAAGACAACAGAAGAAGCCTTAAAAGGTCAAGTGAATTTTAATAATGTTATAGAATCTAATCAAAATGTAAATGGTAGAAGTCGTGGTTTTAATAACAGGGAAGAGGATATTTTAGAGGTAGAGGTAGAGGAAGTTTTAGAGGAAGAGGTCATGACAATGATTTTAACAAGGGGAGAGAAAACAATTCCAGAACATTTATTCAATGAAGGGGAGGAAATAAGTTTGGGTTTACCAATCAAGGTAGAAGATGAGGTAATCAATACCAAGAGGTACGTGATTTTAATTGCTTTAGTTATATAAGATATAGACATAAAGCTGCTAATTATAGATCCAAATCTCGGAACAACGATCAGGCTAATGTTACAGAAAATCATTACCAACTTTTCGGTGAGAATTTTAATAATGTAAAAAATTAATTTCTAGCAAGCAACACTTTTATGGAAGATGAAAATATCTAGAACTTGGATTCTAGTTATAGTAATCATATGTGTGGGAATAAGGATTTATTTTCCTCTTTATATGAAAATATTCAGTTGACAATTAAATTTGGGAATAATTCAAATATTCCTATTTTGGAAGAAGGTCGAGTATCCCTTAGGCTGAAGGATGCCTATAAAATTTTTATCTTTGATGTTTTCTATGTTTTTAGTCTTCGTCATAATTTACTGGGCATGAGTTAATTATCAGAGAAAGCTTATAAAATGAAAATTCATCGTGACTTTTGCACCTTAATAGACAGGAGTGGAAGATTTATTGCAAAGATAAAGATGTCATCTTACTGTCTATTCTCACTAAAAATTCATCATGAAAAATTTATTTGCTTGAATTCTATGATACCTTATGCAAATTGGCTATAACACATGTGTTTTGAGCATTTTAACTTTTCTGGATTAAATTATCTATCAAGAAAAAAGCTTGTGTCTAGCTTATCTACTGTGAATATTGCTAAATATGTACGTGAGACATATAAGTTGGGAAAAATGTACAGGGAACCATTTCCAATTGGAAAGTCCTATAGAGCAAAGAAGCTATTGGAAATTATTTATTTATATTTGTGTATTGTTAAAGTTCCATCTAATGGAGATAATAGGTATTTTATTACTTTTATTGATGATTTTAGTAAAAAGGCCTTAGTATATTTTCTAAAATAGAAATTAGAAGCTTGTTATGTGTTTAAATCATTTAATGCATTTGTGGAAAAGCAAAGTGGTTGTAGAATTAAAGCATTAAGAATAGATTGAGGTCAAGAGTACTATGCATGCATAGAGGTCTTTAAGTATTATGGATTTCAACATTAGTTGACCATAAGGTACATGCCTCAACAAATGGAGTAGATGAAAGGAAGAACGTAACTATTATGGACATGGTAAGATGCATATTAAGATCTAAACAATTGCCTAAAGGATTTTGGGCACAAGTTATTGCTTGTGCAGTTTATATTTTGAACAGTTGTCCTACAAAAAGCCTTAATGACAAAACACCGGGGGGAGCTTGGAGAGGAGGAAACCTTCCATTCAACGTCTCAAAGTTTTTGAGTGTATTGTGTATGCCCATTTACCAAATCAGTTGAGGAAGAAGTTAGATGATAAAAGTGAGAAATGTATATTTATAGGCTATAGTACAAATTCAAAAGCCTATAAATTATACAATCCAAATACGAAAAAGACAACTATTAACCATGATGTAACCTTTAATAAGGATGTAATATGAGATTGGTTCTCAACTTCCCTAAAAAGGCCAGTGGTAATTTCAGAAATATATGAAGAAGAAAATACTGATGCAGATTTAGTATCTCAGCCATAGACATCTAGTAAACCCCAAAGACGTTGTCAGTTACTAGCCAAATTGGAAGATTATGTGATAGGTATTGATAATGATCTATCTGATGAAGAGATTATCAATTTTGCTTTATTTACAAACTATGAACCAGTTAATTATGAGGAGGCATCAATTAACTTGAAATGGAGAAAAGCCATGGATGAAGAAATATATACAATTGAAAAAATGACACATGAGAATTAACAAATTTGCCCGCTGATAACGAGCCTATAGGAGTAAAGTAGGTGTACAAGACAAAGTACAAGCCTAATGATGAGATTGACTGGTTTAAAGCTAGATTGGTTGCAAAAGGATATAAGTAAAAAATAGGTGTTGATTGCTTTGAAGTATTTACTCCTGTTATGAGATTGGATACTATTAGCATGATTATCTCCCTCTGAGTTCAAAATAACTAGAAATTTTATCGAACGGATGTAAAATATGTGTTTTTAAATGGAACTTTGAAAGAGGAAATATATGTTGAGCAACCTACAGGATATGAAATTAGACGAAAAGAAGGTAAGTTCACAATTTGAAGAAAGCACTGTATGTATAGAAGCAGCATCAAGAGCATGGTATAAAAATATTGATTCATACTTCATAAAGCACGATTTTAAAAGATGTCCTTTTGAGCATACTTTATATGTTAAATTTGTTGAGCCTGGTGATATTTGAATTATGTGTCTTTATATTGATGATCTAATTTTTAATAAAAACAACTCAAAGATGATTAAAGAATTTAGGGAGGCTATGATAAAATCATTTCCCACCCCAATTAAAAAGGAATTGAAACAAATAAAAGAAAACAAAGGGAGACTTATAAATTTAACTTACTAGAAGAGCAAAGAGAATTTTTTGATATATCAAAGGTACTTTGAATGAAAGAATTTTAATGCAAATATCAATTATATGAATCTTATAACATACATAAATAATGATTGGAGGTGGACATCGCGCGCGCTCTATAAACTAGTTCATTATTAGCTAAACCACTGATATTCATATTGGTTGAACCCACAACCTGCATCATCACAAGAAGTGTAGCTAAGTGAAACTCAAAGCCGCATGTTTCTTCATGGAAAGAACTGTTAAAAGGACAGACACATTTCGATGCTGGAATTTTCAGCTAGAGAAGCCAGGCACAACGATGCACAATGCTATCTAACACTATTGTCGGTACCTCCTCAGTAAGTTTGGTATAACTCATTTGTAGATAGATGCTTATAAAGTAAATGTGACGCATACGTATCTTTGGGTAAAAGAGAGTATGGCTAAAAGGAAAGATTTTTACAGCTGCTCATTTAGTTCACATTAAATCAAGGGGATAAGTGAAAAGCACAGCTGTCAACTGTCCCTTTAACGAATGAACCAGTTACAAGATCGAGTACAAAACCCCTCCCCAGTGTCAGGGTGAGCAAGGATGATCCACTTTCGATATTGTTCATACACCATGTAGTGTAGGGCTGCGTACGGAACAATTCCAGCAATACTAGTTGCAAACAACATGAATGATATTAATATAGCACTGACAAATGAGGAAGAAAACTTTGCACATACTAGGCAAATAATTCATCAAATAATTGAATGTTTAATTGAAAAATGATACTTCTATTCATTCTAATTTATGGAAATTGATTAATTCATAACTGGACATGATATCTTCCTGCAAGTATTTCCCTTTTCTGGTACTCTGAGTTCTCTTTATGTGCTTCTTCCTAAGTAAACCACTGTTAAAATAGGTATTGTTAACACAAGATTCTACTACATGGAAGAGCGGCCAAGTTTCGGTGAGTTCAACAGCAGGCGAACTGGAGGAACTTCGACAAATTTGCCAACAGTGAACAGCATGCTGCTAAGAATCTACCACATCAATTCCAAACAAAAGGTAAAGATTGTATATAACAGAAATCAAATGTAGTGGACAAATCAAAAGTTTGTTAAGCAAGTGAAGCTTCAACTACCCAACGACCAATCAACTACATTAAAGAATATAGTTACCATTCAGAAGCTAGCTAGCGTAAGATGATTGATTATACATGCCTTGCACATGTTGAGGACCATAAACTGTAACAATGTCGTGGTGCACTTGAATGGTGATGGGGGAATAGCCTAAGCTTTCCTTCGTCTATAAGGGTGAGACTGGTGCTGATCTGCAAGAAACATCCCAACGATCCATGATGTTTCAACATCCTCTCAATCAAAAACTGACTCGCATCATTAATGATCCTCAAGTCAAATCTGAAACAAAAGCATTGTGACAGCGGCCTTTAATCCGCAACCTCAACAGAAGTTGTGTAAGAACGAAGCATGCAAGAATACTACCCAAGGAAAAAGACGGATTTTTATCGCTGCAATAATTTGTGGACTCGATGGATTTCGGTTCAAATAGTTTGTAAAGTCATCGACAGTTTTACCTTGAGCATGAAGTTGCTTCCATCACCCCATCCTAGCAATGTCCAGAAACAGTAAATGCAACAGCTTTCTCAAGTTCCCGGGAGAGTTATGATTGGTAGGCAAGGAAGATAAGATTTTGAGAAGTCAAATCCTATGTTCATGACATCCATATAGCCGATTCACCAACTTAAAAGACACAAGAGGGGATGAATCCATGAAATAGGTAAAACATAAAAACAGAAACCATGAGAAGTTGATTGAACAAATGGGTGATTCCTATTTTGGTAAAAATTATCAAATCTGTGTTGATATATCTACTTGAAATAATTTGAAATTGAGAGTTTTATTTACACGAATCCGCACAAGAGAACGTTGAACATGGTGAGAAAATCCTATGCGTTCAACTACTCAGTTTCTGCAATTTTGCCAAGAACGTGAATAAAGATCCAAGTTTTATGTCAAATTCTTTTTCCTTAGTGCCATATATTATGATATTAAAATAAACGGATAACGTTATACCGATTAGTTCTTGTTCTTGTTACCCTTTTTTCTCATTTTCTAAAATAAAAATTTTGGAACGTACCTAGTGCAGAAAGATGATGTACAGCAACGCAAAGATTGAGCTCAGTGACAGTTTGATAGAACTAGCCGAACATATGGGGTAGGGAAAGAAACCAAATTGAGTATCATGGAAAGAGACTTGGGAGCATTTTTGCAGTGATAAATTTAACAAGTTCGTACTGTCCGTTAATGGCGGTCACTGTGAACAAATTTTTGAAGTCCATGGAATTTACAGACAGCTCATGACTTCCCTTATGAATGGCTACAAAAGAATAAATGCAGCTCACACTCCTATTTCATCTTCATTTCTTCTCTTTTATCTACAGCACTTCCAACAGCTTCTACCCTTTTTTTTTTCCATACCCAAAAAGTAATAAAAAAATTGAAAAAGAATTCAAGAATGTATTTTTTTTCCCTTTTTGAATCGCCAAATCCATTCTCTACGCACCATCCAATTAAACTTCAAGCGAAATGCGGGTTTTTATTGGTTTAAGCTTCAAACCCATGCTTTCAGGAGAGAGAAGCTCCGGTGAGATGCAAGATGGGCTGAGAGGGCTCCTCGGACTGTCACTGAGTTGGCATGGCCTATACAATCCATACCCCATGAAGAAATACTCCATAGGTATCAACATTGCATGCGGCTGTTCTTCTGTTACCATTGATCCACAAGACTGGACCTGCAAAAGCATCACAGCATATGCACACTTTCAATATTGAGGTGCAACCATTAGCAACAGAGTTGGATACTTGCGTCATTGATATTTTAAAAAGTCTAAATCCTAGGAATTATTTAGTAGTCACCTCAACCAGCGCACTATATCTTCTGTCCAACTTTGAGATCATTTGGAGAGCCTCGGAATGAAAGGGAGAGTTATCTCCAACAAACACAAGAGTGCGGCATCGTAAACTCTTCAATCCACTAGTAATGTCAGGCCTCCTGCACAATGGCACAACAAAGCTTACAAACCTTCCAAGATTTGGGACTGAAGTATGACAACAGGTGTTATTCGTAATAGTTAACACGTGAATGTTGAAGTGGCTGGCAGAAGTTCTTACTTATTAAGTGCTTGAAGAAATCGTAAGACATTTACGCTCTGCCTCTCATCGAGTAACTGCAGAAATAAACAGTTACTAAAATCAACATCGCCCCCATTTAAATTCACAGCATAAAGTACAAAAATGCAAATTGAACTTGAGTGCATCACTATTACAACTAAATAAACAAAATGAGGCCGAAAAGATCAACTACTAACCCTTCTGCATGCTTGAACTATATCTGATTCGGGAACTTCTGCACTACCACGAACTTCCTGTTGCAACAGATACTTCAACTCTTCACTTAAAGTAATCCAACGTATCACTACAATATGGCTAAAGGCTAACATTAGTTGGAATAGTCCAGGAATGAAGCATTACAATACCTTGCTGAAGTACCTCTGTAGTAAAAATTCCTTAAGCAAGCCACACATGCCATAATAATGTAACAAATTTGACATAACCTGCATGATGCAAACAATCATTGTTATGGATCATGATACCAAAACTGCATCTATTCTTACCCCTTTTTTTTAATGATAAAGAGAAAAGAAGCACAAAAATGAACCTTGTTATAAAACCATTCGGTCCATGATGGTGCTTTGCACAATGGTGATATAAGAATCAAACCAAGAACGCGATCTCTATATTTCATCTGCAATGTGATACACGAGATGGGGGAGCTAAGTTGGATTTTCTCCAGAAAAAGATTAGTTAAAAACAATTCTTAAAGGGACTTACGGCAAATAATGTGAGGATGTAGGCACCAGCTGTCACTCCCATGCACATAACTGTGCCAAGTCTGAGAGAAATTTTCATTCCATAAGAAGTCGGCAAATCCAACAGAATATTAGAAAACACCATTCAGTATACAAGACCTCTTCCACGTACTTCAAAGAAAGAGGCACAAGGACAAGGACAGTAACTTTCCACAACATTATTGTCAAACAAACTGTGAAATGTAGATCTGCAACTAAACTCACCTGAAATAATTGAGAACTTCAATAATCTGGTCTGCTAAATCATCAACAGAAGGCTGAGGATCATGGTGACAAAGTGAAGCAGCTCCTAACTGCAAGAACTCTTATGAAAGTGCAAAACTATGTGAACATTTGTCTCATGAGATGCAAATGTGGTTAAGAAAATGAACACCACATGCAAATTGAACCCGTGCATTGGCACTCAAAATGTAATTTACCGACCTCATGCCCAGGAGGACTAATGTGATAAATGCAGAAGTTGTGTAGCAACAGAGAAGCTGCATCGGGGCAAAAGAACAGTCCTTGAAAACAAGACATATCTGAGCAAACATTACAAATGAGAAGGAGTGCAAACTTGTCAGATTCAAAGGAAGAATGTATCACAGAAAAGAAAGGACGAATATATAAAGTGTAATTGTGTGTCAAGTTGGAGATTATAAATGCACCACGATTATGCCTGGAAGCAGAACTAGTAGACAAAAAATAAAATTGAAATATGCATTTGCATGCATTTGAATAGTAAGGTTTCCAAGTAGGTAAGTAAATGTACAGACTAGGAATTAATTTTATCTAATATACTTACGGTTTAAAGCCAAATCAGGATAGGTAATCATTGCTGGCTTGTCTTGGTCCCCATAGACTATAACAGACACAGAACCACGGCCAGTCCTTACATGGTGTTCCTGAGAATTTTACAAACAGAGAATAGGAGTAAGACACAAGTAAAAGAAAAAATAAAGGCAGCTTTTCCTATAAACATAAAATCAAAACAAAAACTGTGGTAATTTTCACCAAGAAAAATATTATTCTCAAGATAGAAAAGGCCTCATCAAAGTAATAACAATCGTCTTTTTCTTCTACCCACATTCAGCAAAGAAGCTTTAGCTTTGTCCAGATTAATTTATTCCCAAGAAAGGCTTCTCCATGTGCACGTATTCACTTTTGGGTATGCCAACTATCTTGCAAAACATGTTTGTTCTACTCCAGAGATAGGAAGACAAAACAAGTAGCTTCCTGATTCCAATCATTGTACTCATAAAAAGGTATTGACAGTTCAAAAGCAGAGAGAGAACGGAATCTTATTTAGTTAACGATAAACATAACAAACAAATTAAAACCCGGGGGATAAAACAGCTACACATCTCAATCTCTTAATATTTTTATAAAAACAAAACGAAGTAAGACAAGGAAAAGTATGGGTGAGCTTTCTTCTGTTGGCAGCAATTGATGTTAGATAAAATATTATACCTCAAAAATCAAGTAACTTTGGCCGTAGGGAAAAGCATTATACAAGAATGTCGCTCAACCCCCAACCCCGGTTAAAAAGAAAGAGAGAGGAACAAAAAGAAGATGGCGAAGACACTAAAAATTCAAACAATCGAACAGATTTAGACAAATAAGAACAGCAAAAGAAAACAAAACAGGATGCGATAGCCGATGTCAAATTTAAAATCAATCCAAAAAAAGAGAGAGAAAAGGTCTAAGTAGATGAATCTAAACCTCAACAATTTAGCCCTCTCACATTCATGATTCCTCATATTAACATACAAGAGTAAAAGATGGCATTTTCGGGAAGAACCATTGAACAAAGTGAAGATGTTTATTTTAAGGAAGAAATAATAATTACCCAAAAGTTAAAATCTCAGGTACCAATATGATCAAAAACCCAGTCTAAATTTTCGCGAAGAAAACATTCCTACCGAATGATTATTGCATTCATAAGAACACACAAAATCAGAAGGGGCAAATTGAAGATCAAAGAGTACTTTCCTTCTGACTTAATGTGATAAAATAACCAATCCAAGAACGCCAATGAAACATAAAAGAATTTTTAAAAAAATAGGAAAGAACTCTTATGTCAGCTTCCAGTTGAGAAAAAAAAGGACTGTTAACCCAAAATGCACATCAAGTGCCCAGTTGGTGCTATGAAATGCTACCCAAAATCGCGCATCATCGAAAGGGAAAATCAAAAAGAAAAGTCGCGGCTTCAAAACCTTTTGAACGAAGAACTTGAAAGAGAAAAAAAGCAGAAAAAAAAATGCTCATTAACGGAATAAAGTTGGAAACTTGAAATCCATTAAACATCAAGGAAACAACGAACAACCCACTTAAAAATTGAGTAAGAACACAAGAATCAAACAAATGCATACGTGCATTGACAGTAAGAAACAAACCCATTAAAAAAAAAAACCGAACCTTTCCACCGAGATAGATCTTCTCCATGTCAACGGAAACAGAATCGTTCGACTCTGCCATGGCCGCGGCTCCCTCGCTGTCTCTGTCACCCCCTTTCTCAGAGAAGCCCACCCAGCCTGTACTCCGTTGTCTCTCCGACGAGAACTCTCTCTCTCTCTCTCTCTCGATGTGGTTCTCTAAATAACACACTCTTCTCTTACCTATTTATCCGACTTCCACAAATTTAGCCCCCGTCCTTTGTCTCGGTCTCTATATTATGGCTTATACACAAAGCCACCTCTTTCCTCAACTCAACTGCATATTTGGACAATTTTTTCATTTTCTTTATTTACCTCCCACCGACGCTCTTGGTGAATTTCCGTACCAACCAATCCTTGCGAGATTGAGACACCCTTTTTTCACCGCCTGTCAAAAGCTGAGCTGGCTTCTTCCCAAAACCCTTTTTTTTCTGTTTTTGCTTTAAATTCTTTTGTCATTATCCTTTTTCTAGAAAGTGATGTTTTACCCGATAAGGGGCAGATGTAGTTGGAGAGATTTTTATTTTATTTTTAACATGACATGTGGCTCCTTGACTGATGTTATCCGATTCATGTTTTAGACTGATGTGTACGCCCTTTCATTGGATGCCCACCTTCTTGGGAGGTAATGACATTGACAAATCATCTCTTATGTATGTTTGTAAGAATTAAGCAATAACATAGACATAGTAGTTGCTTGCCTTTCATTTGACTCCATTTGGCTTGGTTGCATCATATATGTCCATGCCAATCTATTACCTGTAAACATAAAATTGACTTTGACCATACATGTAATTTTCTTTTACAACGTTAAACTCTTTCCTTTTTAAGGTGTTTGACTTGGCAACTATTTTTAATGTTGGAATCTCTATTTCTAATTACAAAATAATTATAAATAAACTAAAAGATACATACTGTGTTGTTTAAGTAATTCGATACAATAATTTCAAAAATGACTTAAATTATAAACAAACCTTTACTTATAAATTAATTCAAAAATTAATCACTACTTTAAAATTTACTAAAAGTAAGTCAATTACTAGTCTAATCTAACATTGTTGATTACGTTATTAGTTTTGCAATAGTCTAAGAATAGGAATAGCTGTATTAGGTGTATTGCAATCCGTTTTTCATACTTGTTTTTTTTAAGAAAAATAATTTGTTATGTTGTGTTTCTCCAAATCTTAGGCCCTTTTCAGCAAATACCGCTTTTTCTTGTGACCATCTGTAAATAGAAAAGCAAGTGTGGTGTAGCAAAGAGAGATTGTCTGATTTATTAATTAATGCCTAGGTTCCGGGGATTGCAGTAATGCTTTTACACTTCTTCAGATTTGGGAAGATTCAACATGCACAATAAAAGGGATTGGGTATTAAATGCTGTTTCTAACTTTCAACTATCTATTCACATGTCCCTCAAAGTAATACTCACATTTCGCATGGTCTAATTATAAGAAAAAAGCGGATCTTTGTTTAAGTGCAAAATATTTTTTAAAATTTTGAAGTTTACTCAATTTCATAATTATTTAATAAAATATTTTATCTTTTGTTTTTTTATTGAAATACTTCACCGCCCTTTATTAAGGGCGTTGAGTAAATTGGCTAAACAAGTGTATTGCAAATAAAAGATTAAAAAAATAAAATCTCTAGAAAACTTTTGCCAAAATCTTGGATAATTAGGTAGCACTTATTATAATCTTGGAATTTCAATTTGTAGGGCTAGAGCAACACGTGGCTTATGTTGTCTGAAAGTTAGCCTTCTAAGAATCAAGCTTCAAAAATTTACAACCCTTACCATTTGTTATTTAACTTATGTTATTTTATATAATTTTATGTCATGAAAAGAGTCTTTTTATAAAAATATAAAAAAAAGATTGCGAACGATATAAAAAATACTTTGACTTTAGTCCCATAGGGGTAAGGTTGGATAGTGGATATAGCCGTTGGGCAAACATACAGTATCAACATCATTAAGTGGCATATAATTTGTACTTCAATTTAGCTCCTTGTTTCAATTTTGTTGATTTTTCCGTACAAGTTTTAAACTAATAGCTAGTAACATATAACTTTAAGTTCTAGTTTGGTAATAAATAATGAAGGAATTAAAATATATACAAAAAAAGAATGGGAATAGAAAGTGAGAATCAGAATAGAAATGAAATTATTAATTAAAGGTGTTCAATATAGTGTTAACCAAAAGTTAATAATTATCTAATATTTTGTATTAAATATTAAAGATGATAATAAGAAATTTTTTTACTCATATTTAGTTATTATATGATTTATTTTGAAAATAATTAATTAAAATATTTTTATTTTATAAATAATTAATCAAAAAAATTCAGTTATTTATAAAATTATTAATTTTTTAGATAAGAATAAAAATATCAATGAAAAAATAAAATAATTATTAAAAAATTAATATAAAAAATCATAATATGTAATTTTGATAATAATATTCTTATAAGAATCAATATTTTGACAATATCTTAATATTATTTAGATATTAACTTCATAATATTTTAATAACGTCTCTTTTTTATTTTTGATATTTAATTTCAACTTAGACTCACACCTTCATAAGAATAAAAGCCCAAAATTGCTTAGAATTCATTCCTTGTTTTATATATGACTAGTAACCAAACAACAACAAAAATAGGGATTAAAGGTTGCATTTTCATTCTTATCTCTTTATTACGGTTTACCGAATAAGACCTAATTGTTTATTTAAAATCGTTGGGAATTATAAAAAATAAAGAGAATGTAAAATAACCTAATGTGATTTAACCTTTGATTTAATTCAATAATCTGATGAATCTTATCGATGATCTTTATATTTTATGATATATTGAAGGACATGTTGAAAAAGTAAATCTAAATAAGAAAGCAAATTCTATCTCCTTTAAATCTCTTCCCTGTTCTACATCCATATAACAACTTAGTATATGTAGGTTATTATCTTGGTAACTCAATACATAATCAATAATACCTTTTGAATGTCTCATTATTCTCTTTACTGCTTTCTAATATATCTAATTTGAATTTAACTAATATCTACTCACCATTATGACATTATAACCAATATATGCTAATTGTACACATCATTATGCACACGAGGCTTCTAATTGCACTTAAATTAGGAACTTTCTTCGTTTTTCTCTTTCTTGTGATAGTTGTTGGATAAAACTTTTAGTTGAAATATTTACCTTTAACAATATGATTATCAATTGGCTTACAATTTGCATATAGAATATTCAAGAAATTTTAGAATACCTGTTGCTTGTGAAATTGATAACAATCTTTTTAAACAATGTTTTAAAATCTTTACTTTAAGAACTGATGTCTTTCATTTCAAATTCAAATGACAAGTAGTTTTTGTTTGCTTGAAAAACTCAAAGTTGCTTAAATTTATCTTTGGAACTTTAATGTTTACATAGTGGTATGCATCAATTATATGAAAATTAAACGAATTAATTACATTATAAGAACAACATGTATTACTATTTGAGGATTATTTCAGACCATAAGTTGATTTCAATAATCAATACAATTTACTCTTATTCTATCTTATTGAAATATGGAGGTTATTTCATATAGATCTCTTCTTTTTTCTTTGTTAACAAAAGCAGTTTTTACATATGTTTGATTCCATATCTATGTTAGCTGCTACATGTATGATTAATCATATCAAAGTAAACTTCACAACTAGTGAAAGTATCTCTTCATAGTCAATTTCATCATGTTGTGTATATCTTTTAGCCATAAAGAGTGTGACAATTAGCTTTTCATTTTTTTGAGGCCTCATTTATTTCCAATAGCTTATCACCTTTTAGGTGACCAACTAAGTCCCATAGTTTATCTGAGTCATTTCCTCATTTATTTCTTTAATTAATTATTCTTGAGTAGGACAAGTAAGGGACTCAATTTCATACCTTGGTCACCCTCTTATTGTGGGATTTCCATTCTATCCCAAAAAAAATGTTGGGAAATAATTCTATGATTATTTCTACATAATTTAGGTTCATGAGATACATATTTATCAATGCCTTGATTACTTTCGCTTAAAATAGAGACAATAGATAAACTCTCACTAGATTATAATGTAAATTAAATTTGAGTTAATTCTTCATTTTTTATATTGATCTCACTTAGATGAAGTCTGTCTTCCTAATTCCATGTGACATAATCACTTTGATTACAAGTCTTATATGAAAAATGTCCTTTCCTATTTCATCCTTCTTAGAAATTTATTTTCCAAGAATGCAACATTTTGTGATTCAAATTCAAGTACCATTTGTTAGCTTATTTACCTATAAACTCATACCTTTTAATGTGTTCGAAATATCTAATAAAGATATTCATGACCTAGTTTCTCTTAAGAGAAAGATCATTAATGTAGGCAACATATCCTTGCAACTTTTTACTTGCGTTATTAGGTTTTGAATTTGTCCATAACTCATATAGAATGTTTGTAACTAATTTTGAAGGCAGAAGATTAAGTATGTGAGTGGACGTGGATACATAAATATGTAGATCTTCTTGATTTAAATTGTCTAAAAGGCCTTTTTTAGCTAATTGTTTCATTTGATTATGATCAATTTGACCTAGTTTAGCATCCTTAAAGTTGCATCATGATTGAATTTACTAGATGATGCAAATAATAAACAACTTATATTACTACTATGACAAATATTCTTTTATACAATCAAACAATCTAACATGAATTCGTGACTATAAAAATGGTTTCAAGAGAAATGTGAGATCAAATTATCTGTTTCATTTTTTGTTGTTCCAACTTTATTCTAAGTTATCTTATCTACGTATTTATGTGGAACTTATATAAATATATGAATGAGATAAGTTAGAATATTATTGGAACAACAAAAGTGGAATAGTATACATCTCGAAAAATTCATTCCATCATTATAAAATTTTACATTAGATCCAAGTTTAACTAACACGAAAACATATATAAGATTCAATTGAATCTTCGTAATAAACAACATTCAATATAGGATTAGGAGTTGATCGGCATGCGTGTCTAAGTCACATGTTTCAGATAAATTTTCCTACGAATTTGTGAACGAGTTCGTCCACTTCTATCTATCATAAATTAAACGTGACATTTTATGTAAATTGACGTTCTAAGACAAAAACATCTTAACTAACCCGAAAAAGATGGGATTGGACACATCTCCACATTGAGCATCTTAAATTTGGAATGAAGTTGACTATTCTATCCCTGGCAATAGTTGTTTGGAAAATTTGAAGTCTTAACTTAATTGAAGAAGTAACTAGATCTTAGATTGGAAA
The DNA here is from genome assembly GCA_026546835.1 of Erythroxylum foetidum. Taxonomy (NCBI): domain Eukaryota; kingdom Viridiplantae; phylum Streptophyta; class Magnoliopsida; order Malpighiales; family Erythroxylaceae; genus Erythroxylum; species Erythroxylum foetidum. Next base: position 12,520,034 of record JANZLF010000221.1, on the reverse strand, counting down.
TGAATAATAGCTTAACGCTGTTTAAAAAAATTTGCGCAATAAGTTTAAGGTGAGTTGATAAAAGATTTTTCGGATTTAAATAAAATTGTGGGTTCAAATATTTTCATGCATACAACTATTTAAAATTTGAGATTAGAATTTTACTTCTCACAAAAAAATCTATCCGTTCAAACAAAAATTAGTCTAAATATGAATAACTTAAAAGTATATTTT
>JANZLF010000221.1:12479906-12498240 GCA_026546835.1 Erythroxylum foetidum | reverse complement strand
CTCTTATAATACACATAAGGATAAATGGTCATTAATAATGTATTAATGACCATTTATCCTTATGTGTATTATAAGAGATTTTGAATGGTTCGTATGGTAGTGGAAGGGTGTTCAAAGTGTAATGCATGAGAAAAAAAATTAGACTTCTCAACCTCGAGTTTCTTTAACTGAGCCATAATGTCCCTCATCTTCATGATGTGTTCACAAATACCTCGGACACCAATGAGCTTTGTAGATGAAAACTTCATAATCAAGGTGCTTTCAAGTGCTTTGCCTGAAGTTTCGAATTGTTCATCAATAGCTTTCAATAGATCACAGATATTGTCTTGTTGTTCTACAAAACCATGAATTTCAGCAGAAATTTTGGTTTTTACAAACATCACACTTAGGCGATTATATCACTCACAATGTTCATAATGAGCAATTTCATATGCAGTGCTTGCCTTAGTTACCTTAGGTGGTTCGTCCTTTTGAATAGAATAATCAATGTCCATCCACCCTAGATGAAAAAGAATTCTCCCTTTCAAATCTTATAGTTTTCACCCATCAATTCAAGAATTTCACAACTTCTATCAAAGAAACTAACAATTTGAATAATTGCATAATTTAAACATATATGCTACTTATTAATAAATTGAGTCTAAAAAATTATATAAATGTGTTATCAATGTAAAACATAGCTTAAAAGACATAAATCAAATGACATAAAAATTGCTTGTGGGCTAAAGTTTTAATTCAAATAGATTTATGCTAAACGTTATGATAAAACTATCAAATTAGATTCTAATTCTCAATACTTGTGGGAAAAATTAGGAAAACTAATTTGATATTTGATCCTAATTAATTATTCAAATATAATAGAAATTCTTGTGGGATAAAATTTATTATACTAAAATAATTAACTATAATTACATGTCTTAACTTTCACGTGATTAATTAAAAAATATATAATTTTATATAATTAGGGTTGCTATAGCTAAGCTCTAATAATTAATCACTACAACATTTTAACCTAAATTCTATTCATAATGCACAATATAGATATAATAGTCATGTAATAATCCACTTCATGTTGAACGTTTATATAAATATAATTTCAACACATTATAAATCAGAATATAAGCCTCAGTTTAGATGGCACTATAACAGAATTTGTTGATAAACAACAAGCAAAAATGACATCGTTTGGTTATAGTGTCTTCTTCAACCTCTGGCGAGGTCAAACCGTTCATGACCCTTCAAATACCAAACAAAATCAGGCCAAAAAACACCATAACAACTAATTTTTTTAATGTAGAAACACTTCCAAAATACTTAATTCAAGATTTCTACCTTTAATCAAAAGAAAAATGATAGTTGTAGATTGTATAATATTTTAGTGGATAGTTTAGGATGTATTTATTCAGAAAATTTAATGTTTAGTGCATGTTTAGGTTATTATTTTTTATTTAGTTAAATATTTGTGTTTTGAGTGTGGGTTAGAGCACCCTATTGAGCCTTAATTTTATGTGTTTGAGGTTCCTTGATATGTTTGCTAGTGTTTCAAGGAAAATATTGAAGAATGGAGACAATTCAGAGAAAGTTCGAAGTCAAACCCAGGGCCACGATCATGGCCAATGTGTCGCGATTGTGATAGAAGCATGGATGAAGGGGCATGATCATGGTTAGTCTGCCACGAACGTGATAGGGCCATGATTATGGCATGTGCGACAATATCGTGGCCGATTTACCACAATCGTGACAAAAGGAGAAAGTGCGACGATCTTGACAAAAGATGAAAGTGTCACAATCGTGGCATGCACGATAGATAGCATGGACAACCTTCTGGTTTTAAATTTTCGGGGGACGTTTCAAACTTTTCGGACCCAAAAACCCTAGGGTTACCCTAAATGACAAAGACTATATAAGGCATAATGATGTAACCCTAAAGGAGCTCTATATTTTGCCACATTTGGAAGACTCCAAAATAGAAGAGGAAGAACAGGAGAGAGGAAACGAATCTTCACAACTATTACCTTTCCTGAGTCGTTCGATCCCTTCCAAGTAATCGTTTCTTTTCATCTTTGTATTCATTTAATTTGAATGTTAAGATGAATATGAGGATGATGATTATGGGTTTTGAATTGTTGATGATGTTATAACTTTTCTTTAGGGATTTTGAATTAATTTAATGTTAATCTAGTTATCTTTTGTGTTGATTGATTGACTGTTGTGATTAATTGCGGTCCTTGCATGTTTCGGTAATAAACTGAGAGAGTGAATCAAATAAAAATAATTGGGCTGGATTAATGATAGTTAAGTGACTCAATAGATCACGGGATTAATCAAATTGGTAATTTGTATAGAGAGATATTCCGTGTGAGGACCTGGTTGTTCATTAGAACACTTAAGAACTAATTAGGTTGTGGGCTAATCTTTAATTGAGAGATTACATTTTCAATTACTCGATTTAATTAGGGATTATCAATTAGGGCTTAGCGATTATAACTCAAGAGAGAGTAATCCACCATTGATAGTCTAGAATCGATACCATATTAACACATAAGTGACTAAATTAGCACTGAAGATAGGATAAATCCCTTCCTTCATAATTGTTTAATTATCTTGGTTAATTTTCAATTGTGACTTTTGTGTTGCTCAACTTCAATTTCATTTTGTGTTATTTTTACAAGTTAATTTTTTGGTAATCATATTCTAGTTTTTACTTTTTTGTTCTATTTTTATTATTTTTTCTAAGCCTAAGATAACTTAGGATTAAATTAATTTACACCTCCTCCTGGGATCGGCCCCTCTTTTACTATAATTCACGACCCATGCACTTACGATAGTTGAGGATTTTAATTAAATTAAAACTTAGCAATTAACAAGTTTTTGGCGTCGCTATCGGGAAGGCATCATATTAGGTTAGTTCTAGGAGTTTAAGACGTGTTTACCCTCTTGTGTCCATGCACTTGCATGAACACAAGAGTTACTAGAGTTCGAGTCGAATAGCTAAAATGTTAGAACTCAACATCACTCGTCTAGAATGTGCTATTTAAAGAGCTCAGCATGAAGAAGAATCTATAGAAGCAAACATGGTCAAAAATTATCGACAAGCATTTGGTCAAGGAGTGAATCAAGGAGCCCAATAAAGAACCCTTATGGATCTCATGAGGTTGGGATTTAATGCAGAAAATCAATGTGTCGATAAGCCATCGATCCAAGCGATATCATCTGAAATAAAACCTACTCTACTGAACATGTTGCAGCAGAACGTATAATTCTATAGATTGACCAACGAGGGTCCAAATGCACACATTATGAATTTCCTCGAGATATGTGACACCTTCCGATATCATCAAATGCTGAAAGATGCCAAGAGGATGAGGCTTGAACAATTACAACCTTGGGTGGAAGAATCACCCTAAATTTTGATGATCGAACAATGCAAGAGTTCAGTTTAGACCTAAAGGGCCTCTAGGATTCCAACAGGAAAAACTAAATTTGATGGATGCCAAATTGGATAAGATCTTGGATAAAATTGGAGGCATGGTAGATGCTCATAAGAGGCTTGAAGACAAATTTGAACAAGTAAAAAAGAATCATGCAACATTCATCCATAATTTGGAAGTTCAAATGAGACAGTTAGCTGAAGCACTATCTACAAGGAATGTCGGGAGAATAATGGTGATCACCTAGGCGGTTAAGGAACAAAACTATCAAGTCAAAAATGATAGGCACATAAAAGAACAAAAGACCAAGGAAAACATCTTACTAGTTAATTGCAACTTGCCTGAATTAAAAAGATATCAACCTCTAATTTCGTTCCCTATCAAAGCAGTGAGAAAATCTAAGGAGGTCGAATTGGATGAAGTTCTAGATATGATAGAGCAACTAAAAATGCGGCTAATTCTTATGGAGTCTATCAAAGAGAAGGTTGAGAATAAACTGTCAGGCGGAAGGAACTCCACTGAAATGTTAATACTACCATAAAAGAAAAATGATTTAGGAGACTTTTACATCCCCTGCACCATCGGTAGTATTAAGATAGATAGGGTGTTCGCAGATCTAGGGGCTAGCATCAATATGATGCCCTACAAATTGTGTCAAAAATTGGAATTAGGTGAGATAATTCCCACTAAAATGTGTGTCAAAACAGTGAATAGGTCAATCCATCATCCTAGAGGGGTAATTAAAGATGTTCAGGTTAAGATAGATAAATTCACCTTCCTCACAAATTTTGTTATTTTAGACATTGAAGAAGACGAGGAAACACCAATCATCCTCAGTCAGTCATTTTTGGTCACAACCCGATCGATTATAGATGTGGATGGGAGTGAATTGACTTTGAGAGTAGGGGTGACAAGGTGACATTTAAGGTATCTAAGGTTAGCAGTTATCCTTTCAAATCTATCGACGCTATGAAGAACAAGGAGTCTTGTTAAGAAGTCGAACGGGGTTGCAAGAGCAAGACTCTTTAAGATAATCACGACCAAAACCAATGACTTGAAAGTAGAGGAAAAAGCCAAAGACAAAGGGTGGTAGTAAGCTTATTCCGATGGCACACGTACACTTTATGAAATCCATGTTCGCACCACCATTGAATGATTCATTTAAACCAACATGAGCGAAAAACGTATATCAAGCTAATGACGGTAAAAGACGCACTTTATGGGAGGCAACCCATGATTTCCTATCATTTTGATTTCATCTTTCGTAGTAAGTTTTGAATTCTGTTGTGTGTGTTTTGTTTCTAAATAAATATTTTGGAGGAATTAAGGATTAATTGACATGGGAATGTTATGGAAGGAAAGTAAAAGAGATGATAAAGCAAACAAGAATTTACAGAAGGATCTCGGAGGAGAAATGAGGGAAATATAAAAAATAAAAAAGTGCAAAATTTTCATCATGGCTTGCAGTAGGGCAGAAGAGGTACACGCATTTTTCATTAAAATTTTTCCAATTTTAACCCTCTTAACCCCTTCCTAATCTATATATTTACATTCCACCTCATTTTTCTTATTTCATTTTCACACTTGTTCTATTTTCATAAATCGTCACTATCCTCTCACTTATCTCCAACCATCCTTAAGTTTTCAATTCTCTCCAATTTCAAAAGTGTGCAATCGAAAGGAAAAGTCCAAATGTTAGGGCACAGACAACTAAACCGAGAAGAGGATTATGGAGCACCTTTTTCAATTTACTCGGAAGCAAAAGGTAACCGCTTTTGCACGTTTAGTTCTAAAGACATTGTAATATCGAGATACTTTGACTTCGATATTTTAGAAAGATTAGGTTTGAGAGAGGTGGAAAACCTAACCAGTAGAATTCAATTGGATAAATTCTTGCATTTATCATTCGTTATTTATGAAGAACTCACTGTTGAATTCTTTACCACCCTCCACTTTGACCCTGGTAATCCTAAGAAATTATGGTTTCGATTGCAGGATCGACCTTATTTGCTAAAGTATTAAATATTGTGTGAGATCGGTGGATTCCTGGAATTAATTGTCATAAATCAACATAATGAATTCCGTGTCAAGAGATATTAGGCACAACTAACTGGGTTGGATGACTTCGATTCCAAAAATGCCCACAACATCAGTATCAAGAGTCCTGAACATTTTCTATTTCACAAATTCATATGTCAACTTGTATTTGATAAGTGTGAAAGCAACAAATGTTCAGTTAAAGAACTCTTCATTTTGCGGTGTATAGATCATAGCATCCAATTATATACCTCAACCCATATTTTCATCACTCTTAATGCCACCCTGAAAAAGAGAAGTAATAAGCTTGACATGAGTTACTTGGTTGTAGCTATTGCTGCTTATTATGGTGTTGATTGTGAAAGGTTAACTATTTGCCTCCCTAAGTTTTTTTAATATGCATAATTTAGCTACAGTTGAGATTTTGAAGGGCCATGGTATTGGACTTCGAGATGCTAGCTCCAAATCTCATGCCAAGAATAGGATGGGACAAGCTAGTTCTAGTTCAACACCATGACAACAACGAGTGGAGGAGTCCAAAAGTGAAGAATCTAAAAAGGAAGAAGAAGAAGCTAGTTGGGAGAAGGTACTCACCACACTCTTGAACACTAATAAATCACTTGCAGAAAATACAAGGAGGATGAAAGAGATGGTTAGAGCCAAAGTTTGATGCATTCACAGATATTTTGAGACTCAAGATGTTCAACTACCACCTCCATCATCGTCACCACCACCATCACCATAATAGATTTGTATTCCCACTTAGTGTGTTGTCTTTGCTCTTCTCACATTGAGGACAATGTGTTGCCCAAATGTGCAGAGTGATGTGTGCATGTATGTTTTTATTTTGAATGTGAATTTTGCATATCGTGTGTTAGTTTGTTTTTTAATAATGTGATTCGTGTGAATGTGTCAATGAATAAAACTTAATGAAGTCGATTTAACTTTAAATATAGTCTTTTAGGTTGTAAAGATTTATTAGCTTGTGAAATTAGTGACCTAGGTTACTTTGGTTAAATATACATGTTAATTAAGTTATGATGTTAGTTTATTCACCTTAGGAATTTTTCACATTCAATTAAAATTTTAGAACAATCAAATAACATCATTAGTACCTTTTCATAAGAATTACTAGCTAATGAAATGAGGTAAACAATAATAATAATATAAAAATGTGCACAAATCGTAAGCAAGAACTATTTTGCTGACCTTCGAGTCATGAATAGAGAAGTAATCAGTTGAGAATGTGATATAGCTGAGTAATCAAGGACATTCATCACAAATGTTTGCCTTCACATCAAAAGGCTATAATGACATTCAAACCAAGCCGCTTAATAAAAATGTAACCTAGATGAGTAACCGAATCAACATTCATGACAAATGTTTGCCTTTACATAAAAATGTTAGGTTTAAGTCAATCAAAATCAACAAAAATAGTTTTGTCTAATAAGCCTTATGATCTTTGTGAATAGCTTAAATTTTCATGAAAAACTACTTAGGGATAATTACGATTTTGATTGACTGAACAATTATCAATGTGTGTGTACAAATGATAGGAGTGAATAAACTTGACTTAAGGTTTTGATCAGTACGTATTTTTAATCTGAAGTACTTAGACACAGGTTTCACAAGTTAATAACTTAGAACAATTTGAGAGATGGTGTTTGTAGTTAAATTTGTTTTGTTAAGTTTAATGTCATTGCCTCATTATTGCATATGTGTGTATATTGTGTTTTGGTTTTGTTGTTTGTTGTTTTTTTTTGCTTAAGGACAAACAAAAGTTTAAGTGTGGGGATGTTGATAGTTGTAGATTGTATAATGTTTTAGTGGGTAGTTTAGGATGTGTTTAGTGGGAAAATTTAAAGTTTAGTGCATATTTAGGTTAGGATTTTGTTATTTTGTTAAACATTTGTGTTTTGAGCGTTTTGTGGGTTAGAGCACCATATTGAGCCTTAATTTAATGTGTTTGAGGTGCCTTGATATGTTTACTAGTGTTTTAGGAAAATGTTAAAGAATAGAGACAATTCGGATAAAGCTCGAAGCTGAACCCAGGGCCACAATTATTGCCAATGTGTCACAATCGTGACAGAAGCATGGACGAAGGGCCATGATATTGTGACATAAGGCAAAAAAATGTGCCACGATCGTGGCCCCGCGTGACAGATAATGACTACATAAGGCCTTCCAGTTTAAAGTTTTTAAGGGATATTTCAGACCTTAAAAACCTTAAGGTTACCTTAAATGGCAAAGACTATATAAGGTATCATGATGTAACCTTAAAGAAGCTCTACATTCTACCACATTTGGAAGACTCCAAGAGAGAGTAGGAAGAAGAGACAAGAGGAAAAAGAGGAGAGAGGAAACGTGTCTTCGCATCTTTTGCCTTTCCCGAGTCATCTAATCCCTTCCAAGTGATTGTTTCTTTTCATCTTTGTGTTCTTTTACTTTGAATGTTAAAATGAATATAAGAATGATGATTATGGGTTTTAGATTGTTAATGATGTTCTAACTTTTCTTTAGGCATTTTGAATTGATTCAATGTTAATCTAGTTATCTTTTGTGTTGATTGACTGGGAGTTATGATTAATTGTGGTGTTTCCATGTTTTAGTAATAAACTGAGAGAGTGGACTGAATAAAAATGATTAGCTTAGATTAATGAGAGTTAAGCGACTCAAGATACCACACGATTAATCAAATCGGTAATTTTTATAGAAAGAGATCCCGTGTGAGGACCTGGATGTTCATTAGAACACTTAAAAACTAATTAGTTGTGGGATGATCGTTAATTGAGAGATTACATTTTCAGTTACTCGATCTAATTAAGGACTATTGATAAGATGTTTTCTTGCTATATTATTTGATATTATCTCCTTTGTTTTGAATTTATTTTTGTGCTTAAATGTTAAAATTAATGTTTGTTTTATTTTAGGAGATGAAGAGTAGAGACTGCATCAAATTGGGACATTATTGATGATAATTACAAAATTTTGGATGAAGTGGAAAGATTGCAGCAATGGATAAAATTGAGCACTTGAATTATCAATTATGGCTTAGTGATTATAACTCGAGAGAGACTAATCTACCCCTTGATAGTCTAGAACCAATACTATATTAACACATAAGTGACTAGATTTGCATTGATGATAGGATAAATTCCTTCCTTCATAATTGGTTAATTCTCTTGGCTGATTTTCAACTGTGAGTTTTGTGTTGCTCAACTTTAATTTCGTTTTACATTATTTTTACAAGTTAATTTTCTAACAATCATATTCTCGTGTTTACTTTTTGTTTTTGTTTTTATTTTTGTTAATTTTTCTAAGCCTTATAGAACCTAGGATTAGATTAATTCACACTTCCTTATGAGATCGACCCTCTTTTACTATAATTCATAACTCGTGCACTTGCGGTAATTGAGGTTTTTAATTAGATTAAAACTTAGCAGTCAATAACAAATGCCTAAAACAACTCTAAAAAGCATATTTTCAAATATGAAATTTTTTGTATAATATAAAATTCTCCAAAAACTCCAATAAGGCAAAGGTTAACTACTCTGATATCAAATGTAAGCCAGTTATAACATATATATTCAACAGTAATATACGTTAGAATAATATATAAACTAAATGTGAAAGAAAATGAAATACCTCTAGCCATTGATGTTTTTACTTAAAGAGTCTACATTTTGGAATTTTTCTAAGCTCTCAATTCCCCATTTGATGGTGTATGTTTTCAGAAGAGAAAAGAAACTTATGGACCCTAATTGCTCTTTATGAACGTTATGTCCCTTGCATTACCACTCTTTATTACTGGCTTTGCCTTCACTTACAGAAACAATGTTAGAGACCAAAAACTACTATAGTTGAACATTCTAATCACTAAAAAGGCTCTTATCCATGTAACAAAACTCTCTCGACTCTTTGGAGACTCTAAATAAATTAAATTTCTTCATAATAGTAATTCAAGTAAAATAACTCTAAAAGCTTAGACATTACGAAGTATTTGGAATAATATAATATAATGTTCCAACAGCATGACCTTGAATTATAAATAATGATGTTAATGTTCTCATATCGCTAGCCTGAAATTAGATCACTATGACTTAAAAACAACTATCCACCAAAATGTTATAAAAGAATTGATTGCCTATTTACTTTTGATTTACTCTTTCTTCTTCTTCTTCCCACTATGTTGGTTCTGCAAAGCATATTGTTTATTATCTTTAACTGAAAAAACAAATTGAGTTAAGTTAATTAAGATTAAGTTAGATTATTTAGATTCAATTAGAGCTATTAGTTTAAGTTAGGGTTTATTATATATAATCATAATTAACATTAATTAATTTATGTTTAATTAAAATATATAAGTCCTACAATAACATGTATATGTCTGTAAGATTTATATAATCATTCAAAATAATAAATATATACCACATCAACACTAACGTAACATATAATAAATGAAATATAATTCCATTAATATTTTCATCTATTTAAAGTTTAAATTAGAGAGTTTACAAATATTAAGATTTATTTTGAATACTTTAAAATATTAGAATTTGACTACTATGTAATAAAATGTTTTAGTTAAAAATATAATTTTTACTTATACAAAAAATACCATAACATTTAGAAAATTATATGAAACAAGCCCTAAATTAATGTAACCATCAATATTTCATTATTTTTGTTGACCTAACAATTTTTTCAAGTTTAGAACTCATGTTAGTCCAGTATATAACTAACATACACCCTAAATTACGAAAAAACTAAATTAAGTTGGGGACCACAAATTATAATTTTAGAATTAGAAACATTTAAAGATAAGTAAAATGATGAAAAGATGTATAAGACCTAACAACTTATACTTGCATTTTCCACTTAAATGGAATCTAACATTTAAGTTATTTTCTCTATCATGAACTCTTACTTTTGTGATCTTCATAATGCTTGCTAGACTTTTATTTGAGTTCTTGTTCCTCTCATGTTTGTTTAAGTTTGCATTATTAAAAGCTCAAGAAGAATCAAAAAAGGAAACAAGCCAGGTGTATTTTTGAAAGTTCTGATTCCTATTACTACCTTCATTCTATTAAATTTGAAATGGGCCTACGGGCCTATATGAAAAGAAAAGTTAGATCACACATAAGCCCAAGTGAGGTTCCATCATAAAACCAAATGACAATAGGTAAAGTAACTCACTAGGCTTATATGTTAATCTTCTTTCCCCTGTGGGACATTCATATATGGATATTCTCAACACTCGCCCTCACATGTGCGTCCCTTTTTTACTTAGGCAATCTGGAGAGTTACATAAACAATCCTCATCAAGGATGAACTTTTGATTGGGGTCAAATAGACCCCCTCTTGGGAAAAACAATACTACTGAGCCACTTGCTTCTTGTAGACTTCAAATCCTTCTCTAGTTGCTTAAATGATGGGCCCCATTATGGGCTAAACAGTAGGCCAAAGTCTTCAATGGCTCTGATACTATGATAAATTTGCAATGAGCCTACGAGCCCACATGAGGAGGAAAATTAGACTACACATAAGCCCAAGTGAGGTTTAATCCTAAAACCAATTGGCAATAGGTGGAGTAGCTCACTAAGCTTATATGTTAACCAATAACTTTTGCAAATACTTTAATTAAAATGAAATAATAGGAGAGGAAGAGAACATGAACTTCACCTTTTATTCATCACATAATAGCCTTATATAGGCCATTACAGTAACAAAATAACAAATTCCTAAGAAATAGAGAACTGCATAACAAATTACATAAGAGTAGGAATTATTAAACTTATAAAACCATGAGAACCTATTTTATAGACCACAACTTAACAGCCTCCCTTAACTGAATTCTGCCGAAATCAATTTAAGAACAATAACATATAAACAATTTATCGATCAATAGGTATAACTTCCTTTGAAGAATAAACTCCAAGCATTTTTCTAAGTCTTTCAAACATAGGTTAATCCCAAAAATGTTGGAGTAGAGGTTAGATTGTAGTCCTTCATTCTAAATTTGTTCAAAACCTTAAGAATATATTTCTTTTTTGAAATAAATATACCAATGGATGATTGCCCAACGTCAATTCCACGAAAATATTGCATTAATCCCAAATATGTCATTTCAAATTCAGCCACCATATTTTTCTTAAAGCTTTCAATCATTATGAAATCATTTCTAGTGCAAATCAAATCATTAACATAAAGACATACTACAAGTAATTTGCCATTATTTTCAAATTTTGTATGAAGAGCGTGTTTATAAGGACATTTTAAAAGCCTTCTTTAGTTAAAAAAAAAAAGCATCAATACTGCTATACCAAGCTCTTAGTGCTTGTTTTAGCTCGTATAATGCCTTTTTAAATTTATAAACCTTGCTTTTGATCAATGTACAGTTCTTCTTGCAATTCTCCATGTAGAAATGCTGACTTTAATTCTACATGATAAAAGTCTACATGATAAAACTTTCCACAAATTCTGAGTAGTTATTAAAAGAATGACACGAACAGCATCTAACCTTGCAACTGGAGCAAAAAATTTCCTTATAATCTATGCCAAACTCCTGCTTGTATCCTTTTGCGACAAGTGGGGCTTTGTACTTGTCAACTTCACCATTCTTTTTACCTTTGTTTTATAAACCCATTTCACGCCAATGGATTTTTTCCCCTTTGGAATATTTAACAGCTCACAAGTGTTGTTCTTTTCAATTGATTCAATCTCTTTATCCATTGCTTTTTGCCATTTTGGTTCTTTAATAGCATCATGAAATAAGAGCAAATCACATTCTACAAAAAAAAAACAAGGTTAGCTATTTGTCCATCATCAGATAATTCCTCTCCACTTACATAATTTGTCATCTAAGCGGGTTGTTATCTCAATCGTGGTTCACGAATGACTGAGTCTGAATTTCACTTGAGGGTTGCAATTGATGGTCAATCTCATTGATTATACCTGAAGGCGACTCTTGAGCTGAAGTCTCAACATTATCATCAACTCTATCAAAAATAGCAAGAATTTGATGTTGTTTTATACCCTCTTTGGTCCATTCCCACTTAGCATTCTCATCAAAGATGATGTCTATACTAACAATGATCTTCTTGGTGAGTGGGTTGAATAATTTGTAAGTTTTGGATGCTTCACTTATACCCAGGAAGACACATTTTTCACCCTTATCATCTAATTTTTCCTTCTTTCATCAGGGATGTGTGCGTAGGCAACATAGCCAAAAATTCTAAGATGATCTATGGCTGGTTTACGACCACTCCATGCTTCCTTCGGTGTCTTGTTTTTAACTGAAAAGGTGGGACTTCAATTCAAAACATGAATGCTTCAATCTTCAGACATGTACTTGACTTGGTTCACTCTGACATTTATGGCCTAATTACTCTAACTTCAAACGGGGTAAAAGATATTTAATTATTTTTATAGATGACTATAGTAGGAAAACTTAGGTTTATTTTTACGCTTTTATAAGGACTTAATTAATATTATTAATAATGTTTGAAATATATAATAAATAAATATTACAAATTATAATTACAACAATATTTAGGCTTTAATAAGGATTTTAATAAATAAATAAATTAAATTAAATTATCATTATCATCATCATTATTATTATTATTATTTATAATTAGTTTTGCTTTGAAAATTAAAATATGTTATGAACCATTATCATATTCAATGGCTTCCAAAATTAGAATTCGAAGATGTATTTATCAAATATTATTAGTTCTTATTACAATAATAATTATCTTCTATAATTTATTATTTGTTTTCAAGTATTCAAATATAATCAATCAATTAAAATTCAAATGAATATTTTTTCATCGAAATGGGCCAAATGTATTACATTATTTATTCTTTTTTATATGATAAATGTCATGATATATTCAATTATAAATAATGTAGGATTTTATAATTCATTATCATATACATATATAAAGAAATGAATACTTTACTTCTCCAAAATAAGGATCACAGTGGATATACATCTTATCCATGTGGAGGATCATACTAAATGTAATCTTTTATTTTGTCAGTTATGATGTAGACAAATTCGACATCTAATTAGTCAGTGTGAAGTAATCTGATAAGGATAGAGGTGATTTTCAATTCAATTAGGATTTTAAATTATAAAGTCTTATAAAGTCAAAGGTGTTTATAAATAGCTTACTTGAACTTTGCTCTTGAGAGACCAAAAATAGAGGGGAAGGAAATACATTGAGCAAAACATTCTTTTGTATATTTTTTGGGAAGTAATAAATGTTAATTTTTACCATAGCTCTTGTGTGCTTATTATTGCCTATGATTATTTAGTACTTTTATAGTATTCTTAGTTGAGGGACACTTCGAGGGTTGGAGACATTCAAGAATAAGCTTTTGTTGGTTAATGATCATATGGAAAGACTAAGTTTTACTTAAATGGACCCAAATAAGATTGTCGTACAAATGAGTAGACACAACTTCAATATAAGTTTGGTGTTTTGAAACTTTTGTAATACTAACCAACGTGACAGATCCCATATTGCGCCGCTTTTAAAATAAAAAAATACGATATGTATATGAATTCGAACAAAATTTTTGTTGCAAAATGACAATTTTTAATTTTTTACTCATGATTAAATATTAATTTTAAGTTAAAATTTGGTACAAAATTATCTTTAAATTATTTATAAAATTTTGAGATTTATAAAATTTAGGGACATTTAAAAAATCTGAAATTGTATTTATAATTGTATTCAGGGTTTCATTTTGGGAACTAATTTAATATTTAAGTTATATTATAATTGTGCATGCGAAGTGTGATATTATGTTTCTTAATTGCCCACATTAGTGAGACTAGAAAAATTAATTGATGGAAGTAGCAACGCTTTAATTTTGAATTATATGAATCCAATTAGATATATATAAAAATTGATATTAAAACAAATTTCAAGTTGAACCACTTATTACGTAACAAGAGTGCCTATGATGCTTATCCATTCATCCATTATTTAGTGTGTCATTTGAGAATAAGAAGATTCCTGGGGAGCCACTCGTCCCCAGACAGTCCAAAAAGGCTAAAACGGAGAAGATATTGAGATGCGTGAAGGATTCATTTCTTTTCATGCTTAAAATGTGTATGCATTTACTTGCGTGTTGTGGTCCATGTAAGATAAGCTTCACTTTGGTTTTAGGGCATACCAGGGGCACCCAACATGAAAATGTATACAAGGAAAGGCAAGATTTGATGAGGAACAAAATTGGTGATAATGATGATGATGATGAAGATCTCTTTACTTCCGGTAATTTTATATCTAGATAAAACAGAAGGAATAAGGTCACAATGGGAATTTTAGGAACCAACGAGACTTTGAAAAAGCATGCCAAGGAAGGCCTCAAGCATACAAGGAGAAGCTTTATAATTTTATCATATGGGGAACTTTTGCACTTTTTTTATTGTCTACGAGGTGTTCTAAGAGGGTCTCAACTATAGGAATGCATCTTTAAGCCATCCACATCCAGACTAATCTTTGCTCGAGCCTGATAGGTTCCTTGCAGAAGGCAAAGCTCTGGCCACAAGTTTTAAACGGTCTCAACGTTTGCACTTTTTTGTTTACTGTATGAGAACTAACTTAGAAGACTGTAGATTCAAAACAGCTACCTTCTTTTCTAAGCAATGCCTTCTCGGAATTCGGAAAGCTCTAATAGTCTCTCTCTTTTTATATAAATGGAAAATAACCAAAATTACACAGTAATTCGAGAGAGATAGGTTCTCGACAAATTCTCTAAAAGGATCATGTGGCACCTGATAGGTGTTGTGGCAAAATAAATGACTCCGACATCAAAGTGACCCGCATAATTGGCAAGCCAGTCGACGCATTTGTTTCTCTCTCAATAAATGTGGCGATGAACAACAATCCAGTTCTTATTGAACAGTTCATTGATGCCTCGGACTAGAAAGTTGAGAGATTTGGCCCGGTGAATCGGGGAAGATAGGACATCAATCGCCGCTGTGGAATCCACTTCAAGCTCGATCCATCAGTACCTCAGATTCTACGGGTCAACCCAGTATAGACTCCCCAAAGTTCCGCGGTCACCAACCAAGGTTTTATGTAAATCCACCTGCTAGTTACCGTCACTATCCCAGAGAATCCCACCTGCGGTAGCTACGAGCGAGGCTCGTTTGCACACATCATCTGTGTTTAATCTGAGCCAACCCATGGGAGGTTTGTTCCACTCGATGAATCGCTCCTGTCGAGGTCAAGGACTGGCGGGCCGTCTCTATCGTGCCAAGCTACTGACTGGTGAAGAACACCTGTATAAGAAAAAATTGGAAAAATGGGTGAGGATGGCCAAGAGAACTAATCATCGAAGAGGGACATATTCCCCTATTGTCAGAGGAACCAGCAGGTAATGCCAAATAGGATAGACCAGTCATGCCCCATCACATGATGGTGAGATTGGAGGTTGTGAGTGAACCACTCCCTCGAGGACATAGTGTAGAAGACATGTGAGACGATGTAAGGAGGGAAGCTGTTCCACACTTGTAGGGCTTTAGCGCAGTCACGCACTACATGCAATAAGGATTCCTCCTACTGACAATGCGCACAATCTCCGTCCATAGTGAAATGCCGTCACACTCTTTCCTAGTTAGTGAGTAACCGGTCCTTAGCCAGGAGCCAGAGGAAAGAACAAATGCGTTTAAGGCCTTTCCAATGCCAGATGACCTTCCAGTTCTCATGTACCAGATGAGCTTTGGTGTCCATGATCATGTCGTAAGTAGAAGCTACGGTGAACTAACTGTAACATCTCGTTCCCATACTACAGTTTTGAACCCTAAAGTGGGTACATGTAAGATCAAGAGAGATTAAGGATAATGCGATTCATACTCATGCATAATGTTAGCATACACGCATGTGAATTCGAATTTATGCACACATTCAAATAATTGATCATGCACTCAATTGACATTTTTCGGGTATAAATAATTTTTTTAATGTGGATATTATGTGAATTATGGTTTTGTGTCTTAAAATTTGAGCGGGAATGTTTTATTAATGAATTATAATTTTTGGAGGAATTTGGGAATTTTCTGAAAATTTAGGGTATTTTGGACCAGGAAAAATTACCAAGTGGCAGAACAATCGGTGAATAGCAGTAGAATTCAGAGTCAAATGGCAATGAAAATTTTTTATAAATGACTTTAGGATTTAATGACTTGTATCATTGAAAATTAGGAGATAATTGGAGTAAAAATTAGAGACAAAATGGACTAGTTAGCAAGTGGACCAAATGGAGCCCTAAGGAAGTGACATGTGGCAAGTGACATGTGTCACTTGCCACACCACAAGTTGATGCTCGAAATTACTAAGTGAAAGACCATGTTTTGGGTATTTCACTTGTTATTCAAGACAATGCTTTCTCTCCTCTCCATTTTCTTCATTTTCTTCATCTCCCTCTCCTTAATAACGACACTAACTCTCTCCCACCTTCTTCAATATGAAATCTTGCTCTCTTTTCACTTGCTACTTCATTTTCTTTGTCTCTTTCACCTTGCTACTCAAAGACCCAACCTATTCCTCAATGGAAGTTGATGATCATGAAGAGGAAAGAGTTAGGGTTTAATGGTGTTTGAAGATCTTGAAGCCAACTCAAGTAAGTAGCATGTTATTCTTGATGATTTGTTGAATAAGATGTGTAGATGATGGGTTAATTCATCTCAAAGTGGTGCTTATATATATGATAGCATGTGGTTGATAGAATGAGCAAATAATTGTCTTACCTTTACATATATGATGATTGATGATCATAAGATGTTATAGTGATGATTTAGTGATATAAGGATTGTCAAAATGATGTAGAAATGGTATAGAAAATTTGATTGATAAATGGAGTTTCATGTTTTGTTTTGTGATGGAGAAAAACGTGGATTGTTGGTTGGGTTAGGAATGGATTGGATAAGGTATGGAAGTGAAAGAAAAGGGCAAGTATAGTGTTTTGGAAAAGGGAAGAATTAGGATGAAAGCTTAGAGGCAAATTGATAATGGTATTTAAAGAGGTTGGAATGTGCTAGCTGGAACATTTTGCTGGATATGCCTTAGTAATCTAGTCATCATTTGTTATGTAGTTATCCAAATGGGATGGGTTTTGATTTGGGTTAAATTAGAGATATAAGGCTACATTTTTCATGAAGACATTGAATGCAAATTCTGTCTTTAAGAGTGTCTAATTGTGACTTAAATTGAGTACTGAGTGATGAAAGTTGATGATGAATGTGCATGTATATATATGTCCTGTTATGAGTGTTTATATGTAACCATGGACCATATCTTGGCTATGGATGATATTGAACTGAAATTGAGTTATAAGAGTGGATAAATAATGAGTATTGAACTAGAAATGATTGGCTAAGCATGAGGAATTGAGTGTTGTAAGTGAAGAGTTAGAAATCTGGAATTTCATAAAACTCAATTGAACATACTTTAGTGCAAGAGGCATAACTTTTTGTATAGAACTCAGAATGATATGATCTAGGTATGGTTTTAAAGAAGACTTCAAGAGCTACAACTTCTATTTCAGGAAAAATTTCGACATTCGGACGTTTTGAGGGTCGAGTTTTTAAAATGGTATAGGTGACCAGTAGCAGTCCGTTAAACGGACATGCAAGTCCGTGTAATGGACATTCACTGGACAAAGGATATAAATTAAGCCTCAAATGGGTTTTAAAGTGAACCTAGAATGATCCTTAGTCTATGGGACTAATGTATGAAAGGTTTAAAGCGAAATCGAAGGTTAAAACTTGGTGAATGAATGGGTAGGATCAAAAGTGTCAAATGCATGTGTAAATGGGAATGGAATTGTTTACATGCTTGTGATAT
>JANZLF010000221.1:12467387-12479806 GCA_026546835.1 Erythroxylum foetidum | reverse complement strand
TTTTGATTAGTCAGAATCTATAAAAATTCTGTAAAGAATTTTATTTCTAACAAACAGTTTCGAAAGAACTATAAAAAAAGGGGAATACACAATTCAACCCCCCTTCTTGTGCATTCTAATAACGTTTTCTAAGTGTTGTATTAACGTGTGATTCACTTCATGGTTATGTTATAAATTGAGTGATTATTGAATAGTTATGTTGATGGTGATTGATTATGATGGGTTCCGGACAGGAGGTCCAATGATTGAGAAAATTGGCTTGGTTATTATAGTGCTCATTGAATGTGAATTGGATGAACTAAGTGTACATAATGTGATTGTTAGATTTGTTATGAATGCACATTTGCATATGAATGAAAGTGTGATTTCTCAACTTTAATGTTGAATGCCGGACTAAGGTCCGATGACATGGGAAAATGATTGAATGAATTTATGCAAATGTGAGTGTTGCATTCCATATCATGAATGCATAAGATATAATGGTAGTTGTGACCAGAATAGTCAACGATCAGAGCTTAAAGTTCAACGAGTGAAAATGAGCTTCGAGCTCAAAAGTGATTTAGAGCCTCAGGCTCAACATTTAATGAGCCCTATATGGGACAGTTATCAATGAGCCCGATATCCAATAGATATGGGACAGTTTAGGCGCTTGGTCACAATAAAGTAATAAATAAAAAGTAGGTCTCATGTACATGTGCACAACATAATTGATTTAATTGTATTGAATGTGAAGTGTGACAGTGAATGTGAAATGTGACATGATGGGAATGAAATTGCGTGTTATGTGACTGGGTGAACCATCAATGATGGTCACTCACTGAATTCGCAAAACTTACCCAAAATTTACATCTTTTTTTTAGGATTCAGAAGAATACCCCATTATGCAACGGGAGTAGACTTACTGCTCACAGGGGAAAGTTAGAGGTTGGGATCAGTTCGCGTCTGCATTATGATTTTTCTTATTTTTGTATAAAGTGTATTCTGCGATTTCTGTACAGTATGTTTTTTTTGAATATTTCAGTTTGTAATAAGTGATGTAGTATGGGAATTTTTGTAAATGGGATTGATTAAATACGGATATTTCTGTTTACATCAATTTGTGTCAATTGGAAATGATTGTAAGTGTTTGTGTATAAAATGGGCCCAAACGGCCCAAAGTGGATTGGTTTGTAACTAAAAAGGGTTATGAATGAAATTGGGCCCTAATTGACCATTGAAACTGCATTGATTGTAATGCATTGAAAACAATATTCTATCGACTTTTCAATTTATTTGGCCCACATTGGAAACGGACTTCCACATATGTTAGTGTTTAAAAAAAAATATACCGACTTATGATTGATTGAGTGCTCTAGTATGTCACCTTCGCAGACACGGACTCGGGTAACACCGTTAATGTCAGGTTCGGGTCTTGCGGGAGTGGGATGCTACACTAACCAGAGTCGGAGGGGCCCCATATCAGTTTATCTTGACCTAAGTAGGGTTACGAGGGAAAGTCCCTGCTATTAAACGACAAATAGATGGCAGAATGTGACATTGGAGTTCGTCCCATCTCCAATTACCGTCTACTTTCATGAAATCCCGAACGCTGGAATGGAGTATGGAATCAGGAATAGGAGATATGGCATGGGAGGTAAGGGGTTCTGATTCAAGAAGCCAAGGGTAGATCCAGAATCTAGTCTGTGTGCCATCTCCAACGCTCCATTTCATACCCTAAATAACAAGGTGCGAAGTTGCCTTAATGCTCCGTCATATTATGGACCCGCTGGTGGCCTTAAAGGAGAAGGGGGGATTAGAGACGTTAAATTTGTATTTCGCTGCGAGGACTTGGACCCATAATGCATTAGGATTGTCAATCAGAGTCCAGCCTAATTTCGCTAGCAAGGCATCGTTGGTGGCACGGATTCGCCTAAGCCCCAGTCCGCCCTTAGCTTTGGGTTAGCAAACATCCTCCCAGTTGACAAGGTGAATCCGATTGGCTCCATTGGAAGAGCTCCAGATAAACTGACGCATCAATTTTTCAAGCTCATCGCAAAGCCTGCAGGGTAATCAAACCATCTGCATAGTATAGCTAGGAAGAGCAGCTATGACTGAATGAACCAAAGTGATGCGTCCGGCTAGAGGGAGAAGGTTATCCGTCCATCCTAACAAGGGTTGTTGAACTCTGTCGAGGATGTGTTGATAAGTTCGTTTGCTGACTCGTTCATGAAGAAGAGGAACACCTAAGTAGCGACCGAGGTCAGACGTTTGTCTAACGCCAAGTGCTCTACTTAAGCTGCGGGCTATTGAAGAAGGTACATTGTTGGAAAAGAAACATCTAGATTTGGCTAGGCTAACTCGGTGCCCCGAAGCGGCACAGAAGTCTTTTAAGATCTCCCTAATAACGACTACCTGTTGCGAGGAGGTTTCAGAAAAAAGAATAAAGTCGTTGGCAAAAAACAAGTGCGATAATTGTGATCCATTTTTGCTAACCGTGTGTCACCACATGACTGATCATGTGCCCTAGTCGTTCTATACACAAAACGAACAGATAAGGAGAGATAGGGTTGCCCTAGTGAATGCCCCTGGATGTGCAAAAGGTAGTACTCAAGTTCCCATTCCAGTTGACCTGAAATGACACACTGGTGATGCACTTCATGATCAGATTAATCAAAGTATCAGGCAGTCCTATGCCAAAGATAGTATCCTAGATGAAGTCCATGACAGTCGATCATAAGTCTTTTCCTGATCCACTTTAAGAGCCATAAATCCTGTCCGTCCAATCTTCCGTTTCATTGTGTGGATCACTTATTGAGTGATGATAATGTTATCAGTAATCAAACATTCAGGGACGAAATTGCACTGAGTCAGAGCAACCAGATCATTGAGGTAAGGTTTGAGTCTGGGCATAATGATCTTGGTAATGGCTTTGTAAAGCACCGAACACAAAACAATGGGTCGAAATTGTGTGATCGAAGAGGGCGAGGGGATCTTAGGTATAAGGATCAAGATAGTACGACTAAGATCCGATTCCCAGAGCTCATGACGAAAGATACGTTGGAAAAAAGTGGTCAAAGAGGGGCCAATCACATCCCATTGCAACTGGTAGAAAAGAGTTGTAAACTCATCAAACCTGGGAGTCTTGTTAGGAGTCATGCTGAAAAACGCTTGTTTGATTTCGTCAAGTTACAGGGGACTGCCTAACTCGTCGGAAACGTGGAGAGGTATGGAGAGAAAATGGCCATGTTGCAACCGGGGCAACTGGTTCGAATGCTTTTCTTTACAAATGCCATTACTAAAGAACAGCACCGCATTTTTACGAGAGAACTCCCACAGAGCTTAAGATGACGTCAAGTTCATTTCTTTTTCTTAACATGAATTGAGTAACCTTTATCGGAGCACTTTAATGAGAAATTTGTTCTCCACAACTACACCAATCCAAACCAATAGACATCATAGGATTTACTTAAATGTCTTTTTTAAACGGTATGGTGCAATATGGTTTAATGCAATGAACGTATTAGTAAGCCTTAAATATTTTACTAGTCTACATGCTCTGGTAACTTTATTAAGCTCAAATGATCTAACCAGACAAGAAACCTCAACGTTACATGTTTACTGGGAAACCATGAGCTATGTATTTAACAAAAGAACCTTAGAGATCGAAAATCAGAATTTTCAACATAAAACTTCCACTCATTTTTCTCAATTGGCTGTCAATAATAAATTTAACTTACAGACAACTTGTTTTTATCAGAGTAAGGAAGCAAATCCTTCGCTATAATATGAAGTGGCCATAGGAAGATGGTTTTGCATCCATCTCCACCACCAATACTTGCAATTAGGAGGAACGTGGGTTTCATGTCATCTCATCTTGTAATGTTGAGTTCTCGAGACTACACATCGACGACCAGTCAACGAATATTTGAGCATTATATCTACATCACGAGGGTTCTTCTTGTTTGGTGCTACAGTTAAGTTGCCAGTCACTGCCTCCCCTTCACATATGGTCAGCACATCTTCCAGGTACAAAACCGTTTGCTTCCAGTGTGTAGCCCGTGATCTTGGCCCTGCATTATGCAGGAACTTCATCAGAATAACGTTCCAATTCACTATGTCATTACTGGCAACTTGAATCACCTGTTACTGGGGTGATCAGGATCAAAACAATGTTCTTATTGGCATAGTTCACTCCAAGTAGAATCATTCTAATAAATCATTTTCAAGTTATTCATACAAGCTTGACTTCCACTTGCTTGCTTGAGAGTAGTCGAATTTTACAAAAACATCCAAGTCAGACTAGTCAAACTATTGCCTCAGTACCAGATTGGTCATCTTCCAGTCTCAATAATTCCCCGACTTTTATCATGTAAAACATGCAGACACATTAACAATATTCATACCATGTCAACAATAGAAAAATATTACTTCAGCTGTTTATTCTGGAATGGGAATAAGCATGAACAAAAACATTTTAAAAGCCAATTCATATCCCGAAGTTCCTTCAACCATTTAATTTCCGAACATGAAACCAAAAATAGACATCTAATGCAAAAATTATATGTGGCTAGGAATAGATGATTGACCTGTGGAGAAGCCCATAAACTTATGGCACTTTGTAAATGATACATCAAAGTAAGCTACCAAAGCATGGATGAAATCATCACGTTCTGCCACAAGCTTAAAAGGAACAGTGAAGGACACATCCCCAGAAACCATTTTTGAGATGTCCATCGTCTGAACAGGATAAAAGATATTCAAGGTATCAGTCCAAAAGTGAAGAGTGGCCAAATAAATTATAGTGAAGTACGATATACAGGCAACTGATGTAAAGATGAATATAATCATGTCATAAGCCCAACCTACCTTAAGTAGCTGACAGGTTGTAACAATTTGATTCTGATCAACTGTGTCAACAAGAGGCTCCATTATTGCTTGCTTCTTGATGCAGTCCATTTTGAAACCATAAACATTATTCCAAACTGTAGTAGCATATTGTGCAAATGGAAAAACACCCGAACATAAGTAGAAGTATAGAAATTAAACACAATCAACAGACACACAACAGTATTAAATAACATGAATTAATTGGCTTCCAAGTCCCACATAAATATAGATAAGTTGAAAGAAAACTTTAACTATCTTGGACACGATTGGAATATAGCAACCAATTTACTTCTAACCAGGAATGGGAATAGACTAACATTCAATCTTATCCTCTCTGTACTCTGCATCCTCAATGGCTGTCAGATGAAGAGAAGCTTTATCTGGCAGTATAATTCCATCTCTAACCTGAAACAAGTACAGTATTAGGAATGAAAAGTAAGCCCATTGATTTTACATGGGGTTAAATCGTTGGTTAGCGCCACTAGCACTGAAGATCTAAATTTGACATCCATTAAAAACATAAACAGATACAAACAAGGATCCTTGATAGTGACATGTTCACTGTGATGTGGCTGTTATCAGTACTTTTGTGTGTGTGCATTACATGTCATGGGTTGATTTTCCAGGACAGTGTTGGATGGTAGAATAACTAGGAATAACATGAAGACTTGAGTTAAACCCTAAGCACATGAGTTGGACCCAAGCATGGAGCTGCTAGTTGGATTTTGTCAATATCAAGGTCGTCCGAACCAAGCATATCAATAATCCTGAAGCATGTCATCAAGAGTACTCCCAAAGTCTATAATGTCTAATCAAGTAATTATGATTGCTTCTTGCTAAAACTACTTCATGGGGGAACGCCAAATCCTAGCGCACAGTATCAGATAAACATAAAAAAATCAAGTAACCAAAATCTTCATGTCTACAAACAATAGAAACCAGAAGAAAATTTTGATACCTCAAAAACCTGCATATCTATCATCCCAATTCAAACAGACTAGCTGCAACTACAGTAGGAAACAGCAAGGAATAATTATACAAGTGAAGCAAAAGTGCAACTCACTAGCCACTTGTCGCGGGCATAGAGCACTGACTTCAACATATTCTCAAATAACAGAAAATATCCCATCCACTCTGATATGATTATATCAACTTTAGGTACTGGTAGCTCAATCTCCTCGATCTTTCCCTTTAGAACAGTTATTACTGCAACATTCAAAAGTTCGGTAAGTGGTGGAACAGAATAAGTTGAAGCAAAAAAGGGAAATAAAGGCAGGAAAATCACTAAAATATACAAACTAGTATAGTATTACCATTGGAATATCCATTTGATTCAACAATCTCTTTTGCCATGTTAGCTACATGCGCACACTCAACCTGGATAAACGGCAATGCATCAGCTTGGATAAACAATAAGAACGACTGCTAGAAAAATGCTAGAGGCAAAATACATACCGCATAAACATGCGCTGCACCAGCTTTTGCACAAAACAAGGACAAAATTCCAGTGCCAGCACCAACGTCCAGTACAATTTTATCCTTAAACAAAAACCTATTTTGATAGATAACATTTTGATAAGTCTTAGTTCTCACTACATCTTTAAGCATTTCCTGCAATGCAAAAGGGTTAATGAAATCAATCAGTCATCATCAAACAAGTAACGAGCTGATAAAACCAAACCAGGAGCAACATGCTTACTTCATGAATTCCTACAAGACAAAAAGTCAGAGAAAAAGGTCAGTTCTACAAGTAATATTCACCAAAAGTAATCCAGATTTAACTCAAATTTTTTGACATCAACAATGGAATAACAGATCAAAATAATAACCAAATGGGAAACCTCAAAATCTTTTAGTAGCAAGAATGTTGTAACCCTCACTAAGTTTGCAATATATAACCATATACCACGAAGAATTAAACACATCAGACAAAATAATACAATCCACTGTTTAGATTGATATAATCACTAATCAGGAGGCAGTAAACTTTCAATCGACCTACTATATAAACTATATTTTCGGAGCATAGTTGACAACAGAACAAGACTGATCATTCCTTAAGTTGTAAGTTTTAAGTGGACGCACATTAGAAAATAGAAACCAGAATAGCAACATCTGAGACTTAATCCCTGGCATTCAAAAGGTCAACTTTACTCCCCACCCCCCGGAAACAAAAATAGAAAGAAGAAAGAATTTCTCAAAAAAAAAAATATAGATCCAAAATCTTAAGGATACAGGTTTCCAGTATTCCATATTTCATCTGACAGACCAAAAAGTGAATAACAAACAGAAAAAGAGGGAAAAGACAAGAGACTTGTATTTTTTTTTAATCTTTACCGAAGTGAGAGTAGGAATCGAAGTAATAATCAGCGCTGGTCTTTTCATCATCGCCTTCGACGAACGACACGTCGGGCTCACCCATGGATTCGTCTTGGATGGCAATGGCTTTGCCGGAGTCTTCGGGATTCGAGCTCTGGGTGATCAGCTCCTCGTCTTTGTCATCGAAGCAAGTCCTAGTACCAGCAAAGGCCATGGAATCTTGGCTGTTGTAGTTATTGTTGATGTTGCTCTTGTTATTCTTACGACCCATGGTCATATTGTAGTAAAATGAAAATTAGGGTTCTGGCAAGTGGAGGCGGGTTTAGCTGTAGGGGTTTATGTGGGGAGTTTTTGGTAATAATAATTATCATTATTATTAAAGGCAGCAAGTAGCAACTAGCAACTAGCAACTAGCAACTAGCAACTAGCAAGTGGATAGATATTTTTGGAAGCAAAAGTACTTACCTTTGTCCTTTGGATTCGTAAAGAAAAAGAAAGATACCTTTGTCCTTTGGATTCATACTGGCTACAATTTAGAAAAGAAAAAGAAAGAACCAAGTCTCAACTTCGAGTTCTGAAAATGAAAAATTTTGTTTGGTCAGTACTTTATTTCTTATAAGTTGACCCGGTATGAATAGAGATTAATTTGAAAGTGAATGACTTAAAAGTGTCTTCTCATAATTGAGATCCTCTTAAAACACCTCATAATTTAACTAAAAAAAAAGACTAAGCATGAATCATGTGTACACCACTATTTAAGTATATACATATATGTGTGCTTTGCTTTAATAGCGACAGCTAGTCTTTGTAATTGTGTTATCCTTAAGTTACATGTACGAATATTGACGCCGATACTACTCTTTCTTTTAGTGGAGGCAGCGGAGATTCAACTTTACCTCAAGTTAAAGTATTGTGAAAGCAAGATGATTCTATATTATTAATATGAAATGAATTTTTCTATTACAGTTAGGGAGTTGTTCTACTTACGTAATGTTCCCCTTTGTTCAGCCAAAACTTGTTCATATTGTTAAGTTGATCGATAAACCAAAAAGTGATTAATTGCTCTTATGTTTCTTGTAAGCTTTTATTTACTCTTACATTGAGATTATAGCAAGCTGACATACATCCACATTTTGAAATAAAGATAGTGAAGTTTATAATGAAATTTCTTGGCTAATACAATAGCTTCTTTTCACTTTTCTTTTATTGTCACTTATATGTAATCCAAATTCTGAAATAAAGACACTGAAGTTTATAATGAAATTTCTTGCCTAATATAACAGCTTCTTTTCACTTTTCTTTTATTGTAACTTATACGTAATTAATTTTAGTGGTGAAAGCTTTAAACAATATGGACAATTGTAATGATTATGTGAAAATAAATGAAAATGATATGGTATGAAATGATGTCTTATAGGTGCATTTAATCTCATTAGTGATTGAAGAAGTGAGAAGGAAAATGAAACATCAACTACTTTTTTCCTGGAGGGAAGAATATAAAGGCAAGTCTAAAATGATATCCAACAAAGAGTATATTGACTTTCAATTAAAAAACAAATATAATGTATTAAGGGCTAAATTAAAGAAGTTCAAGAACTTAGTCAAAGATACAAGAATAATTACAATTCCTTCAGTAATGAAGTTAATGCTAGAAGAATGTTAGAAAAATATATTGAAAGTAAAATATATCTTTGCTTATCAATATATCATATTATAATTTTTCACATGTACACTTTTCATCGTTATAGGTACATAAAATGACCTACAAATTCAATATCAAAAGATGCAAAGAGTTTTTAAATTTGTGTCACACTTTTTGAGGTACTACTGTAATTAATTTGCATGAGCATCTATCAACTAAATTGTTATCGAATAGTACAAAAGAGGAACATATAATTTATATTGATGAAGTTTATTCATTGAATGGGAAAAAAAGATCGATCTATAAGTTCTTTTGAGAAAAAGATATATTCTAAGAAGAAGAAGACAAATAAGATATACTCTAATATTTTAGAAAATGTTTTAGTGACCAGCTAGAAACAAAGAACGATTTATTTGTGAAAAATCAGCTATTATCATTCACTTTATAGAATGGATTTGAAGCTTTATTAGTTAATCAAGAATCTAATATAATCATGAAATGTTTAGATTCCTTACATGATTGTTGAGAGTGTATAATATGGAAAAGCAATAAATCTCTACTTTATTGGGAGATTCATGAAGATGCTAAATGTAAGAAAGATGGATCCCATTGTATATTTTTAATTATATTTCCATATTATATGTATTGTAATCCTATTAGTGTAAGCAATTTTATTTAAAAACTATTCTATAGTTTGAACATTTTAAGTATATGTTTTATATGAATATTTGATATGAACTTTTACTAAATGTTTTATACGAGCTTCTTAAATTTATGTTAACTATCATGATGTTTCATATTTGTTTTAGCATTTATATTTAAATGTTTTTGTTAATTAGTTAATGATAGTCGTCATCATCATCATCACATCCAGTCCGAAGTTTCGTAATAAAGCGAGGTTTAGTATTGTAGTATTGTAGATAATGATAGTGTTGTAGATAAAAGGCCTCCTTGTTAGATTTCGAATTATATTAAGATAAAGGTATTCATTATCTCTTTAATTAGAGAAAAGAACATGTATTTTTCTTTACACAAGCAAAAATATAGAACCAATATTATGAATATTGTACCGATTCGAGTACTGGATTAAATTATGGTATAATACTGTACTGATATCGATCAATATCGGGTATTATTTCAGGTAAATTTTTTAAATTCATTTTTTTAAATTACAAATAGTTCATTATCATATTATACTATACTATCTTATAAATATATTATTCGCAAAGTAATCAATACGGTAATTTGCCATTTAGATTTATGAATTTTAGGCATATATGAAGCTTATCACATGAACTCTTTAACATAGATAATATAATTATTATTAATTGAGTAT
The DNA here is from genome assembly GCA_026546835.1 of Erythroxylum foetidum. Lineage (NCBI taxonomy): Eukaryota > Viridiplantae > Streptophyta > Magnoliopsida > Malpighiales > Erythroxylaceae > Erythroxylum > Erythroxylum foetidum. The sequence continues at coordinate 12,469,643 of JANZLF010000221.1, read as the reverse complement.
AACTATTGTAAGTTAATTAGCTTAATTTCTTAAACTTTAAAAATTAGCTTAACTAATCAATTTAAGTATCTTGAAACTCCAAATCCAAATAAGTGAGAACATTTCTCAATTTATTGCTTCTAATATTCTCACTATTAAATATCACCAAACTAGATAAATCAAAACAATGCATTCAATTCAATTAAACTAAAACCATATAAATGTCATTCAATTCCAATCCAACCGTTCAAAAATCACAAATCTAATTCACAATTCAATTCCAACACATTCACAATTACAAATGTAATTTAGGAGTAGAAAAAAATTAATTAAAAACACACCCAAAAAATCACAATGTCAACTTCGGTGGGTCAGGTCAGTTGAAAAGCTAGATCTGAAAATTTTGGTTTCAAATCTGGGTTGGTAGCGATGGTGGTGGACTGTGTATGTGTGGACAGGTGAAGGGGAGGAGGGAGAGGTAGTGAGTATTCGGTGGAGAGGAGGGAGAGCTGGAGAGGCAATGAGTAGCTGGTGGAGCTACGGAGGGACGAGGCTCGGGTAGAGACTAGAGAAGCGTATCTCAGGTAGAGGGAGGAGGCTTGGGTAGGGAGGCATAGTGGAGAGGCATCAGTGGCGACAGTGAGGGTGAGTATTGGGAAAAATAGCGATGAGTGATAGAGTGTAAGAGAGAGAGGAGAGGTGCGAGTGTACGACATGCCTATGGTATGGGGAAGGTTTGTTAAAAAAAATTGCAATTTGGTCCTTGTTTTTATAAACTTTTACGGTACGGATCGATATTTGATTGATATTTTAAATACTGTCTAGTACTGGCCAGTACCAACAGAAACTAGTGGTACAGGCTGGTTCTGAAGGCTAATACTAAAGAGACCAATATTGTTTCATTTTTTGGTACAAAATAGTATCCGTAACACTGCGTAGATGTCTACTCTATTAGGTCATAATTGGTTATTAAAACTTTTGAATGATAGTCCTATAAGGATTTATGAGAATTTAAGAATGGGTATAATAATCTTCTTGAGTTTATGTAATGAGTTTAGGAAGCTTAAAGTCAAATTGTAAAGAAATTATTTGCAATCTTGTCGATGACTATAGGGTATAGTAAAATAACTATAGTCAATATAAGATAGTTTCTACATTTTACCTTAACAATTTTAAAGTATTTTTTTCAAAGCCTTTTATGTAGTTAATCATCTTACAAAAAAAGTCACCACTCTACTATCATTTACTAATATACCTTTTGATATTTAGCATAACTCAAAATTTCTTCCATATTTTTAAGTATATTCACATATATTACTATTTTATTACATCCATTTTAGAAGTACAATTTATTTTTTGAAATTGCATGGGAGCAATAAATGGTATGTACACACATCGATTCACATGTTTTAACAAACAAATAGCATATAGCAGTAAAAGAACTGATAAAATTAACAACAAATTTAGTAAATTAATTTGTTATGCCTCTATAAAGTATTACATTATTTTAATAAATATAATGATTACAAATATTTTTGCTAATATTATGTTCTTTATATGTTTAGGTAAGTTCCATTTGATTGATTCAAGCTACACTAATATGTCTAAATTTGTTTCACCATATCAAGATGAAAGATATCATTTGCAAGATTATAGAAAAAAAAAGCAGAAGAATTTCGAGATCCACAAGAATCATTTAACTATATATATTATTCTTTAAGAATATTATTGAAAGATATTTTGGTATTCTAAAGTTAAGTCAAGTTATGATATGAAGAAATATAAATACATCGTAATTGTTTATTGTGTTATACATAATTTTATTATAATGAATGAATAAAGCAATGAATTATTTGATATATGTGTTAAAAATGAAATGTAAATTGTGAAAAGCGTAAATAAAATTGCAAGTTCTCAGACAAAGTATAATAACATTTCAACACAATTTTGAAATATGTGTCGAAAGCATGATATAATTATTGAAAAATGTGATTATATTAATGAAATTGATTTATATTTATTTTTGTAAGTAATATTATTATGGTTTAAATTATTGTAGTATGATGAATATATTTTATTATTTAATTAGAATCAATCGATGTAGTTTTTATATTTTATAGACTCTTATTATATAAAAATAACATTAGCTTCCCAATTCTGGAATGTCTGTATGCGGACACTTGACCTGCACAACCTTGATTCTTCACCAAACGAAGAGATCTTTAGCTCAAATGGAAGCTCTTTTCTTCCTCTTACTTTTTCTCTTCTTGAACAACT
>JANZLF010000221.1:12339225-12352364 GCA_026546835.1 Erythroxylum foetidum | reverse complement strand
TGGAAAAGGAAATAAGGTGATTTGTTTAATGTTATATCCAAGTACAAACGACGAAAAAGACAGTTAGCAATTATAGAACAAAAACAATAACAACCCTTATTCAATAGGGCATAGGACAGATTCTTGCACATACAATAATATAACAAAGTTCAGTTGCTTATGTACTATATTGCAATGATAAATTAAAATGATATAATTGTTTTGTTTGATTCCATATGACATGGGATTCGGTAAAGGTAAATGAGTCCCTGATGTCTGGATTCACGAGAAGTGTTCTGGCCTGTTCAAACGCACCAATTGAAACAGTGATACTTCTTCCCTCAGGTGTGTGCTTTTGAACACCTTCTTTCAACAACATTTCTGTTATATCTAAACTTGTTGAGGATACACTGAATGCGTCATCGGTCTTAGTATGAAAGACTAACTCTCCAGATAAACTACTAGCAGGAACTGATTTACCTAAAACACAATCAGTATATAACTTTCTTAATTTCATATTAGAAAATGGTTAAACGAACCAATAATAGATTTTAATGCATACATGAATCTCCAGACGAGGTTTGTGGAATTGACAAATTTTTCTTAAGAATCGATCTTCCTAATCCTTCACATACTGTAGTGACATCGCTCTCACCTCTATCGACATACATATCATCTTTGAGATTTAAGGAAGCTTAAAACATGTAGTATAGACCATCAAATGTGAATATATATAATCATTTCATGAAAGGAAATGAGATGTACATAATAAGGAAAGAGACGTTATCCAAATCATACTAAACATATTGAAGTAGAAGATCGAACATAGAAGGCAAACAATCCTTGGTGTATGAAGTGGCTATTTTTCCTGCATACTTTATTCCTTCGATTGAAACAATTTTGACACATTCCTCCCAAACGAAGGAATTACTACCATCTGGAACCAGTTGCCATGTTGACATTCTTTGAATAAGATTTGCCATGAAATTCTTTACATAATATAGTGAAAAGGAAATAATTTAGCACGTTCATTAAAAAAATTCAATTACAAACACAATTTAATCACTATCATACTTAATTGTAAAGTACAATCATCATCTTCTTTAGATGAATAAGAATCAAACTTGGGTTCCTCTTTAGATCTCTGACCCTCGTCATCCTCTCCAAATGCAATATCAACAAATTTGTTCGATGGATCATGTAAAGGTTCATTATCGTCCTATGTCACAGATGTATTTATAAATGTGACATCTTCTTGAAACGCTTCAGTGTCAACTCTCTACTCTCCTTTTTTTTGTGATTGGAAAACACCTCTAAGTTTAACTATACAAACTGTCAATCAATCTATCTTATCTCGTCGTAACTTTGGAAAAGGGACATAACACACCTGGTTCGCTTGTATTGCCAAAACGAAAGGTTCAAACTGTCTCAATCTTTTCCTTATGTTGAATTCAACTAGATTGTATTGGCTATGCACTATGGTTCCAACATTTGAATTTGGGTCATATCAGTCACATTTAAATATTACACATCGCTTAATTGGCAAAGCAGGGTACTCAACTTCAAGTATTTCAATTATTTTACCATAGTAATTCATCAATTCTCCCTGTATGGCAACTCCACTATTTATTGTTGCCATGGTATGCCCATGATATTCTGTATGGTATTTGTATCCATTCACGAAAAACATCGGATACGATTTAGCAGTTCGCAAAGGTCCCTTTGAAAGATCACTATTGAACTTGTTCTTTATTGGATTTTCTACAACCTATATAAAAGAAATTATCATACCATTAATGTATAATGTCATGGGAATACTTAAATATGATATTGAACTAGAATAGTTGTAAGTAAGAACTTACATATTTCTTGAACCATCGAGGAAAGTATTTTCCAAATTCTTTATTTATATCATCCTGTATGCTATCTGGCATTATGTCGTATAATAATGCCTCGTACAATCTAAATACATTATTATTTATTTCAATAATGAACAACACATAAAATGTAACCATGTATTACCTTAATTTCTTCCTCTGTTAACATTCTTCTTATTGGATGTCCATATATTCGTCCAAAAAAATGTGAAAATGGACAAGTTACCATCAACATCAGTCGTTCTTCCCCCATCTTCATTACGAGGAACTTTTCTTTCTTTTGTGTGAACATGAGGCTTAAAATAATATCCACAAAATGTACTAGTTTCCTCCACTAAATAAGCCTTACATATCAATCCTTCAACTATGGCCTTGTTTTTCACATTTTTTAAGTGATGCAAATACCTATATTGGACAAAATGGTTATTACATTTTTTTAGTAAAAACATAATAATATGGTTATGGAAATAATGTTTCTTCATTTACCTCTCAAATGGATACATCCATCGATATTGAACTGGTCCGGCTAATTTTGCCTCGTGTGCTAAATGCACAGGTAGATGATCCATACAGACAAAGAAGCTTGAAGGAAAATCTCTTATAACTTGCATAGAATTACTGGAATTTCCTTTTCGAGTTTCTCTATGTCCGCCAACTTGAATTCAGATGATGTTGAATTTTTTAAAAACATACTTAATTCTGTTATTGCTTCCTAAATCTTGTTTGGTAGCAACTCCCGAAATGCAATTGGAATAAGCCTTTGTATAAACACATGACAGTCATGACTTTTTATTCCAAATAGTTTGTACTTTCTTAGTCTACACACTAGCTAAGTTCGAAACAAAACCATCAAAAATTTCAGACTTTTCAACGATTCACACAAAAACTCCTTTTGTTTTTTATCCAATGTGTAAAATGCTTTCAAATATTTTTCGGTGCAAAGATTTTTATGTAATTCATTCCTTCTACAAAAAAGTTGCAAATTAGCTCATGATTTTGTATTGTCTTTTTTCCTCCCTTCAATATTCATAATAGTATTGAATAAGTTGTCAAAAATATTTTTCTCAATATGCATAACATCTAGATTATGACGCATCAAATTCGCTTTCCAATATGGCAAATCCCAAAATATGCTTCATTTTCTCCAACCAAAGTTTTGACTAATGCTTGTATTTACTTCATCAGCATCAAATCTTGTTACTTTCAGCAAGCCTAATTTCTCAATCTCTTGCAAAATCGTTTCACCAACTTTTATAGGAGGAGGAGGTGTTTTGACCACCCTATTCTTAATGAACTTCTGTTTATTGCGCCTAAATGAATGATCTGAAAGAAAAAATTTCCTGTGATTGTCAAACTTACATATTTTGCTCCCGTTTGGAAGATAAAACTCATCATAATCATTGCTACAATAAGGACAAGCCAAATTTCCAACTGTGCTCCATCCAAATAATATGGCAAATGCTGAAAAATCAATAATAATCCACATCAAAGAAGCCCTCAATACAAAATTCTGTTTCAGGGAGACATCATATGTTTGAACACCATATTCCCACAGATGTTGTAATTCATATATCAATGGTTGTAAGAACACATCAATTTTATGCTCCAGATTTGTAGACCCTGGCACAATCAATGTCAAGAACATGTATACCTCTTTCATACACATCCAAGGAGGCAAATTATAACGAGTCACTATGATTGGCCATGATGAATATTGCTGCCCGAATTGGCCAAAAGGTTGGAAACCATCCGTCAACAATCCCAACATAACATTTTGACATTCAACTGCAAAATCAAGATGGGTGTCATTGAAATGCTTCCATACCAGTGCATTTGATGGATGACTCATTACTTCATCTTCCTATTCGTGTTCAGTATGTCATCTCATATGAGATGCAGTAACATCAGAAACATAAAGTCTTTGAAGTCTTTGAGTTAGTGGAAAATAATGCATCCGCTTCCATGGTACTAATTTCTGTTTCATTGAACGCTTTCTAGGCTTATACCTAAATTGGCCACAAAATTTGCACTCTTTTAAGTCCTTATTGTTGGATCTTGAATTTTCTGAATTTCTTATAAATTTTTTAAATAGTTGTTTATGTTTGTATGTTAGTTTAATTTTTTATTTTAGAATTGGGCCATTAATTAGAAATTTGAGGGAAGAATTAGAAATTGAAATTAGAATGAGGGTTAGGTTTAAGTTAGAATTAAGTTAGCTTAAGTGGTGGTTAGAGTCATATAATGCAAATAAGGTCAAATTGGGAAAGGCCATGTTAGTGGGGGGCAAAATGGGAAGAAAATGATTAAGTGGTGTCTTAAATTTGAAGAAGAGAAGAAGAGTGTGATGGAAGCCATAGAGAGGAAGAGAGAAAACGTGAGGGAGAGAAGAAAAGAGAAGAAAAATCGAAAAAGCAATGAAAAAAAGGAGGCAAATTTCGTGGGAAGAAGAAGAATCAAGGCTTTCAAGGTAAGTTCTTCATCTTCTTCATGCTTTAATAAAGAAATAGGTTGGGGTTTTGTGAATGAGAAGTTTTAGAGAGAGAAAGGGGTTTGTGTTGGGAATGTTTGGAGGAAGAAGAAGATGGAGAGATCCATTGGGTTTTTGGGTTTCTAAGTTAGGTGTTGAGTTTTATAACCTATATGAAGTATGAGTAGGTTCAATTGGAGCTTGATTAGGGTTAATTTCATTTTGTTGAGATTATGGAAATTTGGAAATTTTCCAATTTAAATTGGAATTGAATGACAATGTTGGTTGTGTTAGGGAATCAAGGACAACCTACCCAAGAGCAAGAAGAAGGACACTATTGAATCTAGATTTCAAGAGTTATAAGGTGGGTAATTTATTTATAGTTATTGTGTAATGAGTAAATTGCATTGTTGTGTATTGTGTGCTAAATGGCTTGCTTTGAAATGTTGTGTTGTGAAATTACTTCAAAATGTATGACATTTGATAGGAATTGAATTGTGAGCATGATTGTGTTATGCCTTGTGTTATGACATTTTGATTAAATGAAAGAAGAAAAGTATGAGAATGTGAAATTATGAATGATTGATTTGAGCATAAAAATTGATTGTGTTTGGGCGAGAGAGGAATCGTTTCGTATTCACGTGCACGTCGACATAAAGCCTTCTCTTGGTTGCCCTCTTATGGCCCACAAGATCCAAAAAATGGGCTCGTTTTGTTCACGGTGTAAACTTCGGTTTCTCCGTTTTGTTCCACGGAACCCTCGAGCCAATTAGGTGTGCATTTTCATTTTAATGTGCCAAGTTATGATGACATTTGAGTGTTATGCTATGAATTGAAATTTCATCCAATATGTCACATGTGGTGATGTTTTGAATTGTGGAATGTGAATTGAATTGTATATGTTGAACTTTCATTACTATATGTATGCTTATATGAATGTTATATATATATGGTTGATTGTGTGGCTCATCGCCAATGGCTATAAATATCTTAGCCACTGAGTTGTGTAGCTTAACCCAATATTTTCCCACTCCTCAGGTGCAGATTGAGAAGATCAGTGAATCCTTGCAAGGCAATTGGACAATTTCGAGAGAGTTAGCTTTTGTACTAAGTTAGTAGTTAGACTTTTGGATAGCTTTAGTAGCATATTAAACATTGAGCATCAAATGTATTTTGTAACTTGTGTTGAAACTTTGATAAAATGTCAATATGTAATTAAAGCTATGTATGAAAGCTTTGTATAAATTTCATTTTGATTTGGAAATGAATTGAGAACTTGAGAAGTTCCCTTGTGTATGTGCTTGTTTATTTTGTAGTGTACAATTCATACTTCAAGTTTTCATAGGGGTGAAAATTGTGTATTGCCTCCAGGGGAAAAACTGGGTTGATTTAGGCAATATTAGACAAAGGTCTTCTTGAAAGTTGTAATTCATCCTTTTCACTTTCCAATGGTATAAAGTTGTAAAATTTGGGTATTGGAGTTGAGAGATATGAGCATTGTAAGTGATGACGCTATATGGGAGGTATGAACATTACAACTATAGTGAATGTTGAGAGTTTATGTATTTTATGAGTTATTTGAATTGCGATTTGGGAGTTTAATGCATTCAAATTGGTAATTGAATGTTTGAGGAGTGTTTATTACACTTGAAGGGTTGAATTTGGGGAGATTATAAGTGTATATGGTGTTAGAATGGATGTTGGAAGCATTGGAGAGGATTTGGAAGGAGTTTTGGGTCACCCATGTCCGCTTAACGGACATTAGGTCTGTTTAACATACCTTCTCGAGTGAAAAAGGACCCTCAACCTAGTGTATGTCCATTAAACGTTCTCAGATGAAAAATGGCTTTTCAGCCAATGTATGTCCGTTAAACGGACATGCATGTCTGTTTAACGGACATCCTCGGGTCAGCTATAGTAAATCATGATTTTGACCACTTTAAATGTCGAATGTCGCTTTGATGTCTTCATGAAAGTTGTAGATCTCTATGTATTCTTTCCAATCGTCTGAAAACAAAATCCATCCGATATTTGTAGAATAAGTTATGGCAATCACGCCAAGACATGTACAGTTTGGGTAAGGAAATAAACATACTGGATTCGTTTAGCCATAACTTCTTCGTCCGACTTCCAAATTGAGTGATTTTTGAAGCATTGGATTCCTAATACATATTTCTACCTCTCCACAAAAATTGGTAGCTTTTGGTTTTGAATTCGAAAGGATTAATTCAAAGCAAATGAGGGTTCGTTGTAATAACCCTACAAGGAAACCCGCTTACGCTTTTTGACTCTGAATCGGATAGTTGGGCTCGAGGAACGAGGTCCAACACCTTGGTTGGGCTTTAGGAACGTGGCCCAACACTTATCATCTCTCCAATACAACATACATCCCAATTTGCAATAATCAATCTTTTCAACGGGCAAACCAAGATCCCTAATAAATTTCTTCATATTGTAAAAACTATCAACCATTGTATGATTCACAGGCAATGATTCATTGTACCATTCTAGAATTTTATCAAAACTATGATCCGAAATATGTCCTTCAGATTTTATGTTCAATATTTGAGCAATTGAAGAAAATTGGGTCATTGTCTCACAATTTGATCACAATTCTCGGTTTCTGTTTGTTCCACATAATTTGTTGTAAATCTAATCGCCCCTTCATACTCATTTAGGTTGACAGACGATTCTGGTTGATTACCCCTAAATATGGTAGAAATGTCTGGTTTCTCATGTCGTGTCCACTCAAAATAATTGGGAACAAACCATTTTCTTAACAAATGCCCATTAACTTCATCAATAATAAGGAAACATTTGTGCTTGCACTTTTTACATAGACATCTGATCTTTGCCCCATCCATAAATGCAGGTTGAGAACATGCATAATGAATAAAAGCTTATACTCCCTCAACAAATTTAGGATTAATGAAACCATCAGCATTTTTTCATCTATACATTCAAGATCTATCCCGAAAACTCATTTTTGGAAACCTATTAAAATAGTGAATCCATAGTTAGTATTGGGTCATTGTCTCACAATAAATTTCAAAACATCTAAGATAAGACATGTGAATGAAGATAACAAGTTCTCGTTGTGACCCCTAGACTCCTCGTTTTTTTCACCGATAAGCCTCACAATTACTATGGACTACAAGTTATGGGTGAAGGTTTATGGGTTAAGATCTAAAATAATTGTAAACTTAACATCTAGCATATATGTTTGTAAAATATGTTTAAAGATAATTAATGTTAAAACTCCTATATTAAATATGTACTAGTCTCAAAATATGTACTAGTCTCAAATTTCATAAGTATTCATAAAAATATGAATACTTATTTTAATAAATTGTTTTAACATATACAATTTTAAAAAGATATGTGTAATAATTTGCACATGAGAAGTAAAGAAATACCCAAATAAAGGTAAGTTCAAGAAAACGTAGTAACAAACAAAATCACTAACCTCAACCAAACAGTAAAAGGATCTTCCTGAAGTACGTGAAGGAAGATGATGATGACAGACCTAGAATGAGAAATATAAAAACTGATCCAAATGTCATTTTCCAATATGTGCCAAAAATCATTCTTGAAATCCATAGTTATAAGGATATGAATGTCATTTTAATACCTGATAAAGCTTTTCTTCAATCTCCTTGAAAATATAAGTACTGTGAATAATTGAGATTTTGCAACCTATTCCCAAAAATGCTCACATTTCACAAAATGGGATATATCAAAACAATTGCCATGAAATATTAAAATCAATGAAGGGCATGAGCTATACGAGGAGCCTATTGAAAATTCGGCAGAATTTTTCCTATAAAATGGATATCCCCTTTTTCAAAAAAGGGTCATTCCTGTAATAAAATTACACTTCTATATCCACTAGTAACCACAGCTCAATTTTGGTCTCCAAACTATATGTCATTACGTTTATTAACCTTAATTAACTGATAAACTAAGAAATAAGAATTGATAAATTAAACTATTAAATAAAAAATACAACTAAATTAGTCAAGAGAAATCAATAATGTTAGGACTTCATATTGAAACCCCTTAAAACATTTAGTTTTCTAACTATTTTCATTAGATAGATAGAGATAAAGTTGATTTACTTAGTGCACAATTGTCAACTCTATAGACTTTTAAATTGTTTTTAGCCCTTTACATTAACATATATAAAGTGCAAAATAGTATGCTTTTTAGTTTTCATCTCTTATATGTTAGCAATCTAAATCATCACCTCTTACTTATTTGGGGAATATAATTACCTTAAAGAGAACAACTTGCAAAGATTTCCAACATCTGATTGATAAAATCTAAAGGAGAATTTCTAACTAGTACAATAAAAGCTTAACCTTGGCAAGGATAGAACAATTCTTCATCTGAGTCATATCAAAACTACTAGCTTCAAGGATAAGCAAGGTGAATTGATAAGTGATACAGAAGGGGTTTTTTAGAAGAGAGGCTAATTGAGGACAATGTTTTGTTAGCTTAAGAGTTGTTTAGAGGAAGCACTTACCTACAAAATTGTTTGAGAGTTATTTCATGTTCTTTGAAAAAGCAATTCAAGATATGTGTTTCATGTTCTTTGAAAAAGCAAGCTATTATCACTTTGTCAATAATTAAAAGTTTGTAGCTACAATAGTCTACACCTATCAATAAAGTTTCTTGAGGAAAATATTTAAAGAGTTTCATTTTAAGAAAGAGGGAACTACTCCAATTTATTGTCATAATGGTTATTCCATCAAACTCTTTAAGAATATTATTCTTTATTAAAGAAAGCAAAAACATAAATGTGAAGTTTCACTTTCTTAAAGACCTCACCAGTTGTATAGTCATTGATTATTTATAATGTAATATTGAAGATCGAATTACTTTCATAACGACTAAGTTACTGAAGTGGCCTATATTTTAGAATCTAGGGAATTTGCTTGGAGTTTATGCACTTGATAAGACTTAATAAATTGAATGTTTGAAAACTTTCAATCTAAAAAGGGGTTGAATCAATGTTTGAAATAATCATTGATTATTTCTAATGTAAGATTGAAGATCAAATTACTTTCATAATGACTAAGTTACTGAAGTTGCCTATATTTTAAAATCTAGGGAATCTGCTTGGAGTTTATGCACTTGATAAGACTTATTAAATTGAATGTTTGAAAACTTTCAATCTAAAAAGGGATTATTGGAAATATCTGCTTAATTTTTTAGTTTCTTGCATCAATAGGAGTTATTTTATGGTTTTAATTTTCTTTGATTTTGTCTAATACATAGGATAACATGTAGCTTTAGGCAACTCTATCAAGTTACAAGTTAGTGTTTGCAATTCCTAAATTTAAACATTTATTCATAGGTTGTAGTTTTATAAATGGAGGAGGTTCTTGTTATGAGTAATTGTATTAGATTTCAAAATAATAAAAGTTTAGATTTTTATTTCTTTAGTTTATTTTCCTTCTCAATATATTTAATAGTTATAGCTTTCACATCTAACAAGTTCACATAAATAAAAATGATGTCATTTAAAAGAAGAGAAATGACCCTTACATAATGTGATTTTATATCAAACAAAATCTTAAGTAATTAATTAAAATGAATTAAAATGTGTATGGTTTTCCCTTTTGTATATACGATATTTATTTAATTATACAATATGAGTTAAGCATGCAATGATATAACTCTTACTAATAGGACTAGTGAGATTTGATATCTATATGATATGGTCAAAGATTGTTACATCAAAATCAAGTTTAACTCAAGAATTTGAACACAATAATAAAAAATAATAATTTGAATTTCCATACTCCAAAAAAGAAAGATTGAGAGTGATAAGATTCTATAATTGATTGCCACTAGTAAGCTAGATTAGACTGCTAGATATTAATGAACCTAAAACAAGAGTTTCTTTAAAGGCAAGGATGAAAAAAACCTCCTCTCTAAAATAATTTTATTTAATAAAAACATATGTTCCTCCTTTACATCTATAATATAGTCTTACATAGGCATAAGACTCTAAGAACATAAAAATGCTAAGACAAAGAGTCCTAAAGGAAAGCAATAACTTGAACATAATCCAATTAGAAAACAAATGAATTAAAAAGCTGAATCAATCCTTATCTAAAAAATGTCGGAAGATTAATGATTAACAAAAATCAAGAGTCTAACTTCGATCTAGCTTCTAAAGTTAATTCCAATTTTGGTTTAGAACTATGAATAGGCATCACAAAAATGAGTTCAGTATTAGTTTCAAGTTCAACTTCAGTGTTGGTTTTTTCTTATATGTCTTTTCAATAACAAACACTAATTTACTTATGATTCTAGTGTAAGTTATGTTTTGTAACCCTTTTCTGAAAGATTGCTCCATCACCTGAATCAACAATATAGACTTAACTTTAGTCGCTTTAAGTAATAAAGTTTTATTCCTTTCTTAAAGTTCCACCATTTTAAGAGCTCCTTTGACATTCTTTCCTTTACTCTTTATCAATGGTCATCCAATGTTCATCACTAGATCTTTAACTTTTTTGGACACTTGACTTGATCCTTTTTTAAGTTGTTTAAGCCCTCCTTATGCTTTCCTTGTATAGTTGCTCGTGTAACTTGAATCAATACTTAACTTCCATAATTTTTTTTCCTCAAAATGATTTCTCCTCAAATTATTCCTTTCATCTACAAAATTAAAAAATGTGATGTTCGACCAAAAATGCATCTCTTATATCCCCCATTTTTGCTATTAAATTCACTCTTTTCCTCTCATGTTTTTTTTTCTTATTTTTGTTTTACCCAAAAGGCTTGAATTACTCCCAGATGTTTATTCTCATTTCTTTCCCTTTAAACTCTCCTGCTCTTTCATAAATCTAGAGTTGATCTCCATAACTTGCTTTGTTACCTTAATCTTCTCACCCTTATTCAATCATTTTAATTTATACGGTGTATAGTATTTTGTAGTTGGTAGTCTTAACTTCTCCACTAACTTCATACTAGATATATTTGCACATCTGCCTCCATATATGATCATATTACTCACTCATTTTTTGACGGAACACCTTTTATGGAGGAGATTGTCCTACTATTAATGTATGTCATCCTATTCATAAACTCAATTCCCTCCTAGTGACCAATATACTTCTCCTTTCAAGCCTCTCAATGCACTTATCATCACTATAATCCTCTAAGTTAGGTATATCATCATGCACATCCTCTTCACTCTTGGACATATATTCTCCATCCTCCCTTAAATAGTTGATAGTATTCTCATCCTCATCGTAGACCTTAAAGTCATCCATTTCAGTATATACAAATATGTTATGTCGTAATCTAAACTTGGTAGCTTCATATTTTCATACCTTATCCCTCACCTAACCAAATTAATTAATGAGATGCTTATTTTGACTTCATATTATGTTTATGATGAAATCTAGGTCTATCCCCACTCTTTCTTCCTTACTTACTTCCTTATCTTTGGAAAATTTTCTTTTGCGAGTTTAAGTCATATGTACTTACAAAAAATGTTAGTAGAAAAAGCACCCCTTTACATGCTTCTTTCATAATTCACTTTATTTAGAACTTAAACTCTTAAATAAAGGTTCTTTGCCAACTAGATAATTTATGTTGGAACCCCTCCCTGGTGCGACACGTGTCCGACGTCCCACGTGACATCTGGATGCGCATCCCACGAGGAAGGGATTCCTCACCACGAAAGAAACCTCGAATGGAACTTAAGTGCATGTCATCCGAATGAACTGGATAAATTTACCCTAATTATCCTCCAGTAAAATTTGATCTGCATAGGGCCCATAATTACTCCTATGCCTAAGCTAATCCAAAATCCCATGCCTCTAGGTCAAATGAAAACAGAAAATGCCTCATTCGGATCTTTATATCTCACCAAAAACGCAATTTCGCACAAAACCGACACACATTGGCCATAAAGACCAACGGTGACCCGACACTCTCATTTTACCAAAAAGGAATAGAAAAAGTCACTAGTTAATCGATACTTCAAATTTCATGCAAATCGGAGGTCAAATGGGGAAGATACAAAGAATATAAGAGAAGAAAGTATTAGGTTTTCTTAAAACCAACTTTACTAATTTAAAGACATTTTACCCCGGAATCCCAACTTTCGTACGTTTAGTGCCCCTCGAAACATAATTAGAAACTCTATAACATGTTAAAGGGGTGTTAAAAACAAAATCATTCATTAAGGAGGTCATGAGTTGTTGCAAAATTTTGCCTAAAGAATGACCAAATGAATAGTAACCCTTACCAAATGAATAGTAAACAGGAAATTTAAAAGTTCATAACTTTTTCATTTGAAGTCGAAAATGTACCCATTTTATACCATTTTAAAGATCTTGACAAGCTCTATAACCCTTAAGAAATACCTCTTATTCAAATTATCACTCTAACATGCCCTAAAACCCAAAGCAAGGTGGCTGCCCATTTTTTAAAAAAATGGACAGCACCTCCCCTAAAAATGCACTAGCCAACTCTTCAATTTCCAACCAAACTTCATACCTACACAAAATCACTTCTATCTTCCAATTTCTCACAACATTCAACTACAAACATCTCAACACCAATCTCCAAGGCAACAACGCAATCTTAGGCATCTAGCATTTTATCATTTCAATTTCTTACAACATCCAACTACAATATCTCAATACCAATCTCAAAAGCAACATCACAATGTAGGCATCCCAAACATTTCAACCTAACTCTTAAACATTACCTCACTTCCAACTCATCATGTTTGCTTTTAACATTATCAAACATACAACCATACATCCATATATATGGAAACTTATACAATA
>JANZLF010000221.1:12307422-12328026 GCA_026546835.1 Erythroxylum foetidum | reverse complement strand
GAAGTAGGTCTTTCTTTCCTTGTAGAATTAGGATCTTTACAAGGAGATGATTCCTTTTCCAAGTAGAAGTAAGTCTTCCTTTCCTTGTAGAGTTAGGATTTTTACAACGATATGATTTCTTTTCTAAGTAGAAGTAGGCTTTTTCTTTCCTTGTCAAATTAGGATCTTTACAAGCGTAATATTTTAATACTTCATATTCTAATGTACCTACATACACTCTATTTTAAATCACGCTAATTTAAGATTAATAAACTTATTTTTGACAAGATTAATAAACTTTAGATACAATGCACCATCATTAATTAATTGTTTATTTATTTTCTTTTCTTAGTTACGAAAAAACTAATTATTTAATTTAACAAATATAATGTACAAATAAAAATTATTCTATAAATTAATAAAACATTTATTTATCGATAAATTAATAACCCTGTATAAAATAATAATTTTTCAGGTCCAAAAAATATTCATTTATAAAGATTTTACTTTTAAATAATATTTTACTACATTACATTATAAACTCTTCTATCTTTTTTAAATAATTTTTATTATATTATATTTCATTTCTATTACAGACTATTCCGTTCCCTATATATTCCATTCTATTAATTAAGATGAATATAGTCTAGGCAAAAGAGATGAAAAGCAAAGTTAGCAGCCAAGGATCAATAAGTGAGTGAGAAATGGAATTGATACCAGCGGAGAGCTCCCGATTGGCGAAGAAACAAGGATTCCGATCGCTGAAACTGATAAACGACGAAATGGACAAATTACTAGGGGAACAACCATTCGGAGCTGACTACGGTCGACTTGAAAACGGCCTTCTCTACTATGTTCGCTGCAATTCCAAGCCCAAAATGCGCGCTGCTCTCGCTCTCGCTGTCAAAGCCGGGTACGCGCCCCCGCCACACACACACTTCAATTTGGGAGTAGTTTTCATTTTTTGTATTTGTCCGCAAACGAAAAGAGAAAAAGTGGATGTGAGCTCTGAGCTGCTTTTGATCGTTGGGAATTTGTTGGCAGCTCCGTATTGGAAGAGGAGGAAGAGCGAGGAGTGGCTCACATCGTGGAGCATCTTGCTTTTAGCGCTACTAAGAAGTATACCAATCACGATATTGTTAGGTTTCTTGAGAGTATTGGGGCTGAGTTTGGTGCTTGTCAAAATGCTGTTACCTACGCTGATGAGACTGTTTATGAGCTGTTCGTTCCTGTTGACAAGCCTCAATTGCTGTCCCAGGCCATCTCTGTTTTGGCTGAGTTCAGTTCTGAGGTAGGTTACCCTTGAACCGTTATGCGCTCCTAAACCAAGAGTATGTGAAGCGTGTCTGCACACTAGTTTTGTCATTTTACAGATTCGGGTTTCGAAAGATGACTTGGAGAAGGAAAGAGGGGCTGTCATGGAAGAGTACAGAGGGCATCGTAATGCTAGTGGAAGAATGCAGGATGCCCACTGGGCTTTGTTGATGGAAGGTTCAAAGGTTGCTGTTGCTTTTGATTTCAATTATTTGGTTTGCTTTTGTACATTCTCTTTTTTGGACATTCATACACCAAATGAATTTGATAGGAAGTAAAATAATTTGTCATTACGTCTTGAGTACTCTATTATAGTAGTATTGTTTTTTCAAAAGAAATGTTTTATTGCAGTATGCTGAACGCATACCAATAGGGTTGGAGAAAGTAATTCGTAATGTTTCTCCTGAGACTGTAAAGCAATTCTATAGGAAGTGGTACCTTTTACAAAATATGGCGCTGGTAGCTGTTGGAGATTTTTCTGATACCAAGGTTAGAAGTGTTTGTATATGCATATTCTATTGCAGTTTTAATTGCGCTTTCCAATCAAATTTCCTGACAATTTCTTGCTTTCATATCTTCTTTTAGAGTGTTGTTGAGTTGATAAAAGAGCATTTTGAGCATAAACAATCTGCACCTGACCCACCCATCATACCGATCTTTAAAGTTCCGGCTCATAAGGAACCACGTTTTTCCTGTTTTGTCGAATCTGAAGCTGCTGGGGTATGTAACTGCATGTGAATCAGTACTGAAAAATAAAGTATGGGTTCTGATGTGAATGCCATAAATAGTAATGCTGTTGTCTTTATTTCTTTGCACAGTCTGCAGTGATGATTAGCTATAAAATGGTTGCAGATGAACTTAAGACAGTTCAGGACTATAGGAACATGCTTGTGGAATCTATGTTTCTGTTTGCTCTAAACCAAAGATTCTTTAAACTATCTCGTAGAACAAACCCACCATACTTCTCTTGCTCAGCTGCTGCAGATGTTCTTGTTCATCCACTAAAAGCTTGCATAATGACTTCAGCTTGTAAAGAGAGAGGCACTCTGGAAGCCTTAGAATCCATGCTTCTAGAGGTATGTTTAGCTAGGTTGAATTTTTGTTCACTGTTACTGCATTGATGCCATACGTTTCAGGTTGCAAGGGTGCAGTTACATGGGTTTTTAGAACAATGTTTCAGGTTGCAAAGGTTCGGTTACATGGGTTTTCAGAACGTGAGATATCAATTGTTCGAGCTTTACTTATGGCTGAGATTGAGTCAGCCTATCTTGAGCGTGATCAAATGCAGTCAACAAACTTGCGAGATGAATATCTACAAGTACATTTAACTAGAATTTTCTGTTTATTTGGACCATAAATAAATGTCACCGAGCAATCAATTGTCTCATTTTGCAGCATTTTCTACGAAAGGAGCCTGTTCTTGGAATAGAGTATGAAGCTCAAATTCGGAAAACCCTTCTACCTCGTGGGTGACTGTTATTTCATAGATGAAGTTACTGATTTAACACATCACTATAATAAATTATGATACATGATGTGATGGATCTTGCCATGATTTTTTCATCGCGCAGAGATATTGGCATCAGAAGTGTCGAAATATTCAGAAAAATTACAGACATGCTGTAACTGTGTCATCAAAACTGTTGAACCTCAAGCTTCTGCAACAGTTGATGATTTGAAAAATTTGTTATTGAGAATAAATTTTCTTGAGATGGAAAGAAGCATTTCCCCATGGGATGATGAAAACATTCCAGAAGAGATTATCACTACAAAGCCAACACCGGGGTAAAATTAATTGAATTGTTTCCTTGGATTATTATGCCATTTTACGCTATATGGTCGTCTTCCATACTACTTCTATGAGATAAGCTCACCCATCAATTCCTTTTAGGGAATAGAAACAACATGCAACATGACTAAACATGGTGGGGCATGATATCATCAAATGCTTTACTTCGATGCACTAGCCTTTTTTCTTTAATTTTAAGTGTGAATGATGCATGTGCATGACTTATTAGTAGTGAAACTAAGTCAGAAAACTTATTCACTTGCTTTCTGAAAAGAACGAAAGGCTTGCTATTTCCTCTTATGTGATGTTATGCTAAAATAATTTAAAGGAACATAGCACTTTTATATCGATATCATTCAAATCTTCTCTTTCTGATTATACAAAAACATTTCTTTTGTCATTTGTCATTTGCATTTAATATTCATATAAATTCACACTTCCGTTCATTTAATACTTAATATAAAACATTTGCAAATTAGCCGTTTCAGTTGCCGCATTTTATATATCGTGTTGTTTTTGAACTTACAGTTCTAAACTTGATCATATAACTCCTGCAGGGATGTTGTGGATCAGCGTGTGTATTCAAATATTGGAGCTTCTGAGTTGTTTCTATCAAATGGCATGAGAGTTTGTTTCAAGTGTACAGACTTTCTTGATGATCAGGTACAAACTCTTATAAACATGAGGTTCTTCATCATGGATCAGATCCCTTCAAATATAAGCTCAGGTTACTATGTATTAGGAATCCTTGTTACTTGAAATAGAATAAACTCATGCCTTGTCAACAATTGGTTAGTAATATTCTACCTGTCTTAAAATTTTGAACAGTGTGTATAGGATCATCACTGTTCTTCTTTGACAGTCCTCTATTTAGTTGGTTCCTTGAGCAAGAAAGATATTTTGTTTGGTCGTGTTCAATTTTCTTGATGACCAGCTACTTGAGCTTACAAGAATTGTTGACTTCTTAAGGCACAATCAGAGTGACTTTGGAAGTTTATGCACCAATGCTGATTTTGGCCTAATGACCATCTTAATGGTTTCAAGAGTCACATCTAATACCGTTGGATATATTCATTACTCCATTTTTGAGGATGAATCAAGCACGATTAAGGTAGTTGGGAATACAAAGATTTATTCATTTCTTCCTTAGATTCATGAACACTGGGCATTTGGAATGTGATTAGTCATAGACAAGATAATTAATGGCATGGATCAGATAACATATAGGTGTTGGTGATGGGGATGATGCGCCTACCATTGTCTTTGGTGGAATACTTGAACCTGATTTCATTTTAGGGCATTTTCTTGCCTAGCATATATATGAGAATTGAGGCTTGGAGAATTCTATCTGAGGAAGAGGAACATAGAGGGTGTTGTTTCTTGCCTAACATATTTATGAAAGGAGAAGTATCTTTTTGTGTGATACTGATAGAAACGAAGAAGCAGGCCCAAGACCATTTCAAGTTTATTCTAGAAGAAAAGGACAACATTTCGTTATTTGACAACAAGGACAAAAGGACAACAAGGGGTTATATGGGGACAAGGTTGTAAGAGGTATATAAGGAGGGTAGCTTATGACAGGTGGGGGAGGAATGAAGTATTGATTTTACTGGGCAGAATTTCTCTGCATGGGATTCTTTCCTGGGGGCTGTTCTCAGTCTTTGTCTTCTTTGTTCTCTTGTTCTTGGCTCTTGTTATTAACTGAGTTGTATTGGATAGTGAGGGACGATAAGAATCACCAGTCACAGAATCAATACAAAAATTACGTTTACTTCTTTCAATCTATTTGTTTGTGTTCTTTTCTCTACCAGATACTCTGCACTTTGTAGTTGATTAATCTTTTTATATCCCATATGAACTTGTTATATTGGACTAACCTACCTAAGGTGGGTACTACGCAAATACTATCTACATTTCTTTCCAGTTTCATTGAAAATGTTTAGGCTACTTTTCTGCGATGGTGTTCTGGTAGTTAACATTATAGATATATGGGGGTTACCTGCAAACATGGTAAAATGCATGATAACAAGCACCTTTTCCACCTTAAAACAAACTTCTTTGATGGGGTGACTTGAATGAATTAATGCATCTATTGAGGACTCAATTCTTATCCGCTACTTTTTTTAACAGGTTATTTTTACAGGGTTCTCATATGGGGGCCTCTCAGAAATCTCAGAAACTGACTACATTTCATGCTCAATGGGGTCAACCATTGCTGGAGAAATTGGTGTATTTGGCTATAGACCATCAGTGCTAATGGATATGCTTGCTGGTAAGCGAGTTGAAGTTGGTACAAAGATTGGAGCCTACATGAGAACTTTCTCTGGTGATTGTTCACCATCAGATTTGGAGACTGCCTTGCAGGTATGTTTATTAAACCTTGTGAATAACTAGTTATATACCATAAGAATTATATTAGCACTTCTCATTAAAGAAAGTGGCTTTATGATGCAATTATTTTAGAAAATTGCAATTGTGTACCTGTCTTTATCCATAGGAGGAGGATATAATTTGTATTAGGGATGTTTAGAAAAGAGAGGAGTCTTTAGGAATATTGACTGGACAAGTTTATCGTACTCCTTTGGATATATTTTTGTAATTTGAATTCCTTATGAACCCACTCCCTTCCTGACTGTGTACCAATCTGTCCATATTTTTCTCATAATTGTACTCATGTACCCATACTTGTCCTTTGAAAAGTAAAGCGAGATGGTTGTGTTCTATTGCTCTAAAACTACACTTATCCACTTTGTCCAAAGAAATGGGAAGAGCATTATAGGAAGTTAAGTTGATTCAAAGGAGGGAAGACCGTGTGTTTATCCTTGTTGTGGGATGGACAGAGATGTCATATAATGGCTTCATATCATCCCATTATTGGTGATCATTTTCATCTATGTGGATTTGGAAGATATAGGGATTGAAAATCAAGTTCCATAGACCCATGTCTAGCCTTTTGAGGGCAAATTCATCAATTTAAGATAATGCTTATGATACAAGCTCCACGGAAAAAGCAGCAGCAGCAGCGCCCTTGCTTGTGTATTATCACCACTGCAGGACACGTGGGGAAGAAGACTCATCAGAACTAGGGATTGTTGTTTTGCAAACTGAGGACAACATGGGACAATTGGTAACGACAAATGGAGAAGGGTTGGAAGTTAATTTCAGTTACAGGTTTGTAGCAATATGGACTGCGATTCATTATCCTTACTTTTTGGCATTTTTCCGTTTGATTTCTCATGTATATATGTTAATGACCTTCGAAGGCATGGAATATCTCATTTTAAAAATTAGTGTTCACTTGAGATCGGAAGGTTCTCGCTATTTCTCTAAGCCTTCACCCCACCTTTCACCATAGGTCGTAAGGGTCATAAGACTCACATATCTAAAGTCTCTAAGGTTTCGGGCCTCAAATTTCTCTCTGACGCAGCTAGTAACTCGATCTCAAACTCAATCCCATATCAATTTGGTATTAGAGCTAGGGGTTATGGGGGAGCCATGCAATCTACAACAACAATTCAAAGCATTCTTTCAGCAATATCAAGCTAATAGGGCTGCTGATTTGGCTAGGCAACAGGCACTTTCAGCCCAAATGGAGGCACTCTCACATGCTCTGGTTGGATCAAAGGCGGAGGGCTGGGATGCTGCTGAGAGTAGTATTGCTGGAGCACAAAGGTAGCTACGTGTAGGAAATGAGTCAAGTGAAGGGGGACATTTTGTGCTCTAGTATTCCAAACTTGACTTCTCTCACTTTAGTGGTACTGCTAATCCCCTTGGGTGGCTCAATCATTGCAAGCAGTTTCTCCATCACCAACGAACACCAAAAGAAGAGAAGGTTGATCTAGCTTCCTATCACCTTGAAGATGATGCCCATATTTGGTTCCCCAAGCTAGAACGAGATCAACCCCACCTCTGTTGGGAGGAGTTCAAGGACTTATGCCACGTACGGTTTGGACCATTGAAACACATTAATGAACTTGAAGAATTAGCAAAACTTTAGAGGACCGGCACAGTGGGGGAGTACCAACGCAAGTTTGAGTTATTAGTGGCTCGAGCGAGTGCTCTTACCTCTGAACAAGAAGTAGAGATATTCCTCAATGGCATGTAGGATTACATTGCAGTGGAAATGGAGGCCAAGGGTCCGCATGACGTTCATGAGGTGATGAGTCTTGCTCGGCTATACGAGAAGAAAACAGTCTAGCAACAATCAGAACCAACTCAAAATCGACATCTTCCCATCACTCGCAGCCATCAAACGGCTGTGACTCTAACTTCACCTTGCCATACTTTTCTGAAGCGGCTCTCTGGACCCTAAATGGGGGAGAGAAGACTTAAGGGACTTTGTTTCAATTG
Organism: Erythroxylum foetidum; assembly: GCA_026546835.1. NCBI lineage: Eukaryota > Viridiplantae > Streptophyta > Magnoliopsida > Malpighiales > Erythroxylaceae > Erythroxylum > Erythroxylum foetidum. Next base: position 12,320,594 of record JANZLF010000221.1, on the reverse strand, counting down.
TGATTAGCATTATGTTTGAGGCCATCAATGCAAGAAGTTGTTCTAGTTTGAGGTCCAGGATGAAGAAATGACTAAAGTTGGGGAGCAAAAAGAAAAGGAAACAAGTGCAGAGTTGGAAATATCCATCCATGCCATCATAAGTATCAACTCACCCCAAACCATGATTGTCAATGGCTTAATTCAGAATCTTCCAGTGGCAGTGTTAATTGATACCGACACCACGTATAGCTTCATGGACACCCAAGTTGCCAACCAACTTGGTTTACAAAAAGAACTTCGTGCAGAACTATGAGTAGTGGTCGCAAATGGGGAGTAAGTTCAAAGCCCTGGTGTGTGTCTAAGGCTGAAGCTACGATTGGGAGACTACCATTTCACCCTATATTTTTTCTTTTTGTCCCTTCCTAACTTTGGCGTAGTACTTGAAATCAATTGGCTGGGCTACTTGGGCACGGTCTATTGGGACTTCATGCAAATGACACGAAGGGTCAGTGGTGGAACTCCAAAGGAGTGAATATCTATTATCGAGGTACGTTGTGCCATCAACTACAACTATTATTAAGATGGACTAACAAATAGAGATACAAAGGTTAATAGCAGAATTTGAAGATATCTTTTAGGAGCCCAGTGACATACCTCCTCACAGGTTCAAGCACCAAATCCCATTAGAAATTGGCACGAACCTAATTGTGGTTTGACCGTATTGGTACCCACATCCCAAAAAGATGAAATTGAGAAGTATGTGTGCTAAAATGATGGACAAAGGAATAATCCGCTCAAGCCAATCTCATTTCTCTTCACCGATCCTTGTAGAAAAATTAGATGATAGTTGGCGATTTTGTTTGGATTTTTGCACCCTTAATGAGAAGATGGTAAAGGATAAAATTTCGATTCCCATGATAGAGGGATTATTGGAAGAACTTCATGGAGCTACCTTTTTCTCTAAGTTGGATTTTCACTCTGGTTACCACCAAATTTGAATGGCATCAATGGATGTGGAGAAGATTGCCTTCTGAACACACCATGGACACTTTAATTTGTGATGTTGTTTGGGCCGATGGATGCTCCCACAACATTCCAGACACTAATGAATTAGGTTTTTTAGAAAGTTTTGTGCAAATTCGTCTTAGTATTCTTCGATCATATTCTAGTGTACAACTTTACTTGGGTAGAACACTAGCAACATCTACATGAGGTATTTTCTACATTGAATCTCAGTTTTTACTCCTCAAAAGATCCAAGTGCTTATTCAGTCAAACCTTTGTGTCATATTTGGATCATGTTATTTTGAGGTTTGGGGTTGCGGCAGATAAGCAAAAAATTGCTGCGATGCTTAATTGGCCAAGACCCACCACCTCATGAGGACTACGAGGTTTCCTTGGGCTCATCAGTTATTACCGACATTTTGTACAAAACTATGGAGTTATTGTAGCACCACTAACCACAATGCTACGACGAAACTCTTTTTCATGGACAAAAGCATCCATCAATGCCTTTGAAAGTCTAAAAATAGTCATGACCCAGGCCCCTATCCTTGCATTGCAAAGCTTCAAAGTAAAATTTATGGTGGAATGTGATGCATTTGATTGGGGTATTAGTGCGGTGCTCCAACATAAGGGACGACCCATTGCATACTATGGCTAAGCATTTGCAGTCTGTCACCAAGGATACATGATATACGAGAAGGAATTGATTAATTAACAATGACGGTATGCCATTGGAGGCCATATCTTTGGGGCCAAAAATTTGTCATCAAAATCGACCTTTATAGCATTAAATTCCTCGTAGAACAATGCATCAGTACCTCACCACAACAATGATGGATCAACAAGTTGCTTGGATTTGATTTTGTAGTACAATATCGTGCAGGAAAGGAAAATCGGGTGGCGGACGCTCTTTCCCACCAAAATGAGGATCAAGGAGTACGCTGGCCATTTCCAGCCGTATGCCCACATTTTTGAAGCCATTAAAGAGGAACTGTTGTCCATACCATCATTCCAACAATTGGTCTCTAAAATAAAAGCTGGACAGGAGGGCAGTCCATGGTCTTGGCATGATGGATTCATATGGTTTTATGGTAGAATTTATCTCACTCAAGATTCCCATTGGTAGCAACTATCTTTTAAGCAACCCATCAGTTAGGCGATGAAGGATATCAAAAAACACTGAAATGCATAACTACAGATTTCTATTGGATAGGCACAAAAAATCCAGTGCAACAATTTTTGCGGGCATGTGAGTTTTGTCAGCGGAACAAAGTGGGAGAATCTACAACCAGCTAGCCTCCTTCAACTGTTGCAAATGTCCTTGCAGGTTTGGGTAGACTTCTTTGTGTACTTTATTGATGGAAAGTCGGTGATATTGCTTGTGGTTGACCGTTTCTCCAGAAGTGCTCATTTCTTGTTGCTTTCTCACCCTTACATTGCTATTAGTGTGGCATGAATAATTTTTGACAACATTTTTAAGTTACAAGGCCTACCGGAGACAACGGTTAATGACTGGGACGTTATTTTCACAAGTAATTTTTGGAAAGAATTGTTCAAGTTGAGTAGAATCCGGCTAGCTTTTAGTTCTAACGTGTCACCCTTTGATGGGCAGAATGAGGTGGTAAACTGAACATTGGAGATGTACTTATTTTGTTTCACTGTAAACCATCCTCGCAAATTAGAATTTTGCTAGAACACAAGCTACCGTACTACCTTGCGTACAACCCCATTTGAGGTGATGTATGGTCTGTCACTATCTTGTTTACTAACCTATTGCTCAGGCATGGCCAAGGTCAAGGTAGTGGACTTGGTTCTTAGAGACAGAGATGAAATGCTCAAAGACCATTGCGCATGGCTACAATAAGCTCAAGTTGTTATGAAACATCATCATGACTTCAATCGGCGTGAGGTGGACTTCATCGTGGGGGGATATGGTGTTACTTAAGCTGCAACCGTATTGTCAACTATCACTGGTTTCTCGAGTTGGAAGAAAGCTAAGCCCTATGTTCTATGATTTGTTTTTGGTCGAGGCAAGAATTGGCTTCGTGACTTATCATTTGGGTCTCCCTTAGGGGTGAAAATTACAGCTTGTGGTGCATGATATCTTGTTTAGAAAAGCTTATGGGGCCATTGCCTGCAACACTGACTATTCCCACTATAACAGATGGGGCAGTTCACCAAACTCTGATGGCCATCTTAGGGTCTCTGGTTCACTCAGGAGTGCGACAAATGTTGGTACATTGGGATGGTCTGTAAACAACTGATGCATCATGGGAAGCCATGGATGACATGAAGCAGTGCAATCCATCATTCTCACTTGAGGCAAGCTTGGTTTAAAGGAGTGTAATGATACAAGCTCCGTAGTGGAAGCAGCAACTAGGTCTTTGCTTGTGTATCAATGTTGTTTTGCAATTTGAGGACAACGTGGGACAATTGGCAGAGACAAGGGGAGAAGTGGTGGAAGCTTAGCGGAAGCTAATTTCATGTGTTAATTTCAGTTATTGGTTTGTGGCAATTTGGACTACGATCCATTATCCTTACTTTTTGACATGTTTCCATTCGAATCTCATGTATATATGTTAATGACCTTAGTTATGAAGGCATGGAATTTCTCATCCCAAAAATTAGTGTTCGATTGAGATTTGAAGGTTCACTTTGTTCTTTGTGCCTTCACTGCATTTTTCACCATAGGCTGTAAGGGTCATAAGACTCACAAATCTAAAGTATCTAAGGTTTTGGGGATCAATTTCTCTATGATACTGCCAATAATTCGATCCCATATCAGCTTATGCTCCTGTTTGGAATGTCATGATTCTTGGAGTCGTTGTCTTGATTGTCTATGTTGCCATCATAATCATAATCATGATCTTTTTATTTACATAGCTTGTTTATCAACTGTTTACAACAAACTTGACACCTGGAGAAGAAGATGTCAAAATCGTGATGCAAATGGCAGAGGAAGCAGTTCGTGCTCAAGAAAGAGATCCATATACCGCATTTGCTAATCGAGTGAAAGAGATCAACTATGGGAATTCCTATTTTTTCAGGGTATGTAGTATTTCATATGTGAAGTTTGCACTTTCGAGATCAACGTCTCTTTATTGCTTTTGCTTACTTATGTTTTTGTAACTTGTTAGAATGAACTGCCAAAATTTGAAACTGTAAAAGCTAACAAATAATCTTTGTTTGGTTATGTTTTTGCAGCCTATTAGAATAAACGACTTGCAAAAAGTTGATCCCATAAACGCTTGCGAATATTTTAACGGTTGTTTTAAGGATCCTTCAACTTTTACTATTGTAATTGTTGGGAATCTTGATCCTACAATTGCAATTCCTTTGATTGTACAATATCTGGTAAGTTGATAATTCTTTCAAGGATACCTGAAAGCGTTAGTGTTACAAAAAGATAGATAAAAAGTATTCTCTCATTATAAAAAATGAACTAATTACATAATACTGTCCCTATAATCAAGCTTATACTATTTGTTACAATCTTATATGAGATTTGAATATTTGATATCATATTATCTAATCTATAACACTCCCCTTCAAGTTAAGAGTATAGATATTAATCATGATCAACTTGTTACAAATATAACTGATTCGAGCACTATTTATAACTTTTGTGAAAATATTACCAAGTTGTTCTCTAGTTTGATATATTTTATAAAGATAAAGTTTTGTTGCATTTTTTTTCCAAACGAAGTGGCAGTTTATCTCAATATGTTTAGTTTGTTCTTGTTACTTGTAATGACTTGTTTGATTCATTTATGTACTTGTTTTCTTTTTTGTTTGTGTATTTATTTACTTATTTTATCTTTTATTTTTACTCTTTTACCTTGTTCTATATTTATTGTATTATTTACTTATTTTTATATTTTTATTTAACGTATTATTATTATTATTATTATTATTTAATTATGTATTTCATATGGGTCGATTAGAAACTATCTCTCTATTAGTTAGGAGTAAGATTGCGTACTACTGGATCTCTTTAGATCCTGCGTATTAGTGGGACTTTCACTGGGTGGTTGTTGTTGAATGTCTAGTTTGTTCTTGAAGCACAAGGTTAGAAGCAATATATAGACACCACGAATTTGCTAGGATTGAGGGTTTAAAACTAGTTTCTATTTAAGAGCTGATATATCCATATTATCTCAGAAAATAACTGTGCGATAGCTCTATATTCAAATTTTGCACTGGATCTGGACACAACACGTTGCTTTTTGCTTTTTTATGAGATTAAGTTTCTTCCAACAAAGACACAGTAGCCAGTTGTGAATTTTCGATCAATCTTAGAGCTTACCCAATCAACATTTGAGAAACACTCGATATGAATATGTCCATGATTTTTATATAATATCCCTAGATCAGGAGCTCCCTTTAAGTAGCTTAAGATTTGTTTTAATGGAGTCCAGTGATGAATGGTTGGAGAATACAAATTAACTTACGACACTGATAGAATATGCAGTATCTAGGCTAGTAACTATAAGATAATTCAATTTTTCAACCAATTTCCTATATTTCTCAGGGCTTTCGAACAAATCCCTATTTTTGGTGAGTTATAAATTAGGAATCATTGGAACATTACATGGCTTAGCTCCCATTTTTCGGTTCTCGATTAGCATGTCGAGTACATACTTCATTTGAGACAAGAAATTGCCTTTCTTGATTCTTGTAACCTCTACTCTCAAAAACTATTTCAAAACACCTAAATCCTTTGTATGAAACTGACTGTGAGGGAACTATTTCAAAGATGAAATGCCTATATTATCACTATTAGTAATGACAATATCATTCAAATACACATCAAGGAGAATAATACTAGATACATAATGTCTATAGAATACCAAATTGGTCTTATTTATGCCAAATTTCTCCAATGCTTGACTTTTTTTAAAACCAAGCACGAGGATTTTGTTTTAAATTGTGTAAAAAAAATTTAAGACGATAAACTTCCCATATTCCCTCTGAGCAACAAACTATGGTGGTTGTTCTATGTACACTTTCTCCTAAAGGTCACTATGTATGAAGGTATTTGACTTACTAAAGTAAGGGTCAATCATGAGTAGTTTCCATAGAAATGAATGGACTGATAGAGTTCAATTTAGCAATAGGAGAGAAAGTATCATAATCATCGACACCATAGGTGTGAGCATAGCCTTTTGTCATAAACCGTGTTTCAGGTCGAGACACAGATTCATCAAAATTGACTCTAACTGCAAACACCCATTCATATCCAATAGCCTTCTTTTCGATAGGTAAGTTCATTAATTGTACTATTAACATTTAAAGCATTCATCTCTTTTATCATAGGATCAAGCCAACCAATATGAGATAAGGCTTTATGAATAGTTCTCGAAACAGTTATGGAATCAAGTGAGATAACAAATGAACTAGAGGAAGACAAATGATCATAAGAAACTAAAGAGGAACTAGGCTTAGTGCAATGACTTTACCTTTGCAAAGATTAATTAGGAGATCAGAATTATCAATTATTGGATTTGATGTTGAAAAAGAGACAGGTATTGAACTTGTATTAGGACGATCTTGTCTTTTAGAATAGACCAAGCGAATTGGCAGTGATTATGGTTTTGTAGGAGTACCATATGTAGAGATAACATTTGTGCTTTGATAGTTAATCTTGTAAGCTAATAGATCATCATCCTCCTTAAAAATCAAAGAATTAGGAAAGAAATGAATGTATTTGAGAAAAGGTAAAGTCGATTGACACAAGATATTTGTAAGATTTGGTAGTACCGATACCCTTTTTTATAGACGAGAATAGCCTAGAAAAACACATTTTAAGGATTTAGGATTTAACATAATGATTTAAGGACGGACATCACGAATAAATAAGTAGTACTAAAAATCATGGTGTAATAAGGAACAAGAGTTTAGTAGGAAAAAGAGTAGTATAAGTAATGTCACCATGAAGAACAGATAAAAGCATATGGTTGATCCAAAAACAAGCTAGGATGATCGTATTGACCCAAAATGGTTCGAATGCATTTAGAATAAGTGTGCTCTGATGGTTTCAAGGATATGTTGATTTTTCTTTCAATGACAACATTTTGAGGTAGTGTGTTAATATATGACAACATTTTGAGGTAGTGTGTTAAGTAATGTCTACCAGTTCCAATCCTTTGCCCTGTGTGAAGATCCTGAAGAACACAATAGTCAGGAAAAAATTCAACTTTGCAATTAAGGTCCTTAGTGATGGAACTGTCAGAGAAAAGATTAATAGGAAAACGGGTACGTGAAGTACCGAGGATAGGGTAATATTGAGAGTACAGTTAACAGAACCTGTACCAGATACAGAAGTAAAAGACCCATTTGCTATTCTAACATTATCTTTGTTGTTTCCATGAGAGTATGTTAAAAATTTCTTTTGAGAGCCTGTCATATGTTTGTTAGCTCCAGAGTATATAATCCAAGGATTATCTTTAGAATTGTAATGCTCAATACCTGATTTGGCAAGGTTTGATGCACCAATTGTGGAAGCAGAGTCTGCTTTTGAGAGAAGCTGGCTTAAGGCCTGAAGTTCCTCATTGGATAATCCCCCAGCTAATGATGTTTCAGACACTTCATTTCCATCAGCCAAGTGAGCCTGACCCCTTACCACTGAGCCACCTTGTTTTCCACGACTCTTATTAGGCTTTCCATGCAATTTCTAACAGGTTTCTCGGGTATGTCTTGATTTTTCACAGTAATCACAATGTAAGTGATCCTTATTAGTTGATGTATTTGCAGGTTTCGCCTTTTCGGTAGAAGTTGCTACTAATCCTGCTTTTTCAACGATAGGTGTACGTAGCATAACATTTCGCCTACTTCTTGTTGTACTAGAGAATGTGCGAGCTGAATAGAAGGGAAAGGATCTTGTTCAAGTATTGTTCCTCGTATATGAATTATGATCATACTCAGGGTTAATATTTAGGGTTAAGACCCCTTCTTCTATCATTTTCTGGAATCTAACAACATCTTTTGGGCATTTTACTTGAAAGTCCTGATAATAGGCTAATTCCTACCACAACCCACATAACTCTGCAAAATACTGTGATACAGTCATATTTGAGCTTTATTACCTATTTGAGAATAGGTCAGAGAAGCAGCTTTCCATATCTTTGCTGCTGTGTCAAGTAGCAAGAATGTCCGAGCAATCTCCGGTTTCATGAATTTATGAGCCAAGACATGACGATAGAATTCTCGGACTCCCACTAATTATAATCAGAAGTATTGACGTCGAGTCTCTTACTGTCATCAGTATTGTAATGCTGTAATCCTCTAGCTTTGATGAACAACAAACAGGATCTTGAACAAGCAAGATAATTAGTTCCATCAAGTTTTACGGGACTAATTTGAAGTAAAGGATTATCGGAACTCGACATAATTATCTTCTTTCCCTCTATCTTCTCCAGTATTAATCAGAATCTCCAACAAAAAATATGCCTATAGATTCAATAGAATATGGCCGAAAAATAGCTTCTGTATGGGCAGAAAAATACCAGGAACAAAAAAAGGACTGAAGGAAGGCAAGAGAGCAAGGGTACTGACAAAAGGTTGGAGGTTGCGTCTGACACCCCCAGAGGAGAGGCCAGAGGCCAACGACACCGGTGGAGAAAAAACGGAGGTGAAACACTGGCTGCAGGGTTGCGCGTGGCACTCACGGGCAGCGATGGCAGAGAGACTTCAGCGGCGCATCGGTGTTGGGTCTTTCACGGTGAGGTTCGCTGGTCATAGCTGAAGGAGTCTAGGTGGGTGGTGAGACGAAAAACACAATTGTTTTAGGGCGAGTATACTCAGCCAAGTGTTCAGTCCTTGTTTGGAACGAACAACCAAAAGAAAAAAAAGGTTGCCCTAAATCAGATAGAGCTCTGATACCATGTTGAATGTATTGAATGTTGAAAAAATAATCTATATTCCAATACTTTGTGTACTTAGGAACAAGTTTTATATAGAAAATTCCTAGGACTATTTAGGAAATAATCTAGCTATTAACTATAGGAAATCTCTCAATTGTAGGAGAGATTATAGGAGTAATTATAACAATATCAATACAAGATCAATGATAATAATCTATGGTCAACAATTCTTAATATGCAGCTTTCTATAATCGCGTTTCTTATGTCCTGGTTTATGGCAGTAATGACACGCAATCCCCTTGAATCCTATCCTTTACTTTCAAAATTGCTTGATCCACCTCCTTTGTTGTTGTGATTCTAAAGAGCACTATTATGTTGAACAAGTATTGTACTTTCTGTGAGGATCACTCTACTAAATGTATCCTGTAAAGAAGTAATTTCAGGAACAACAAGAATCTGAGACTTTGCAATTTCAAATCCAGAGGGAAGACTAGCCAAGAAACTCATGACAACCATCTTCTCTTGTTGAGCTTATTGTTCTTTAATATCTGAACTAAAAGGCAATAACATATTGAGCTCCTTATAGGTTTTCTTAAAATCCATGAAATAGCTTGTCAGATATTTTTCCTGTTCTTTTGCATGATAAAATACTTAACACACCTCATAAAAGCAAGAAATATTCCCTTTTCCAGAATACAAAAAATTCAGATATTCTATTAGCTCCTTAACAAGTTCACAATGATTGAATCAATAGAGTTCTTTATCTATAAGAAGAAACGAGCATCATCTTTCAGCCATGTCCATTTTGTGTCATCTTTGGGTGGATTGTTAATCAAGTGATTGTCTTTATCAACGCTTTGCAAGTACAGTCGGACTGTCTTACTCCATTCCAGATAATTAGACCCATTAAGCTTATGTTCTGTGATCTTGGACATCGCTGGACCCAAATTAAAAACAATTACTGATTTATTGTCAACCATATTAAGATTAAAGTTGACAAGAAAGCCCAACACCTACTGCTTAATTAAAAGAAACACTGAAAGGGGGCCAAATTTGAATCGGTTGAGAATTGAGCTTTACAACTGATCAGATTCTGATGATCAGGGGTGATAAGAGAAATTTCTGGTGACAGTAATAGCCACATGCACTGGCATGTGAGAGACAGGCAAACATCTTCAGGCGGCATGTGAGGCTCATGATTGGACTTTTCGGTGGTCAAATTCTGAGAGTGGCATAACCGGCAAAGCCACTTCTTCCTATGCTGACATTGACAACAAAAGGTTACTTTACAAGGGTGATCCAAAACTTGCACAAATTTTGCTCCCTAGGGCAGAATTAGAAACTTGAGAGGAAAAAAGTTTTTCCAGTAAAAATTCGGGAATATCAGATGTTCTGATACCATAAAAAACATTGATGAGTTAGGAGCTTCGGAATGTAAGAGTTCAAGTATATTCTATTGAAAGTAAGATCTACAGAGTTTTGATGCTCTGCCCAAGCAAAAGCCGAGAATTCAATCCCAAAGAAAAATTAGTAAAAACCTGATCCCCCCCAATTCCCTTCTGTCTTATTTATAGAACTAGCCTTCTATTGTAGTTGTAAACGTTACTAATTCTCTCTCCTTTCTGTTAAAATTTCTCTTTCTTCCTTTCCGTCCACTAATTCTCTTTCCTCCTTCTAGAATAAACCAGTAAGGGTTTATTCCCTCCATCGTGCTCATTATCAGTTACCATCACAAAGGATAATTGTCTTGCAACCATTAGTGGAACAACAGTGAATTTCACAAATGATGTCAAATGGAACGAGATGGACGTGAATACTTTGCAAATCTTCATCTAGCTTTAGTTGATGAAAATTTGTCAAAAGTAGAGGAGAAGAAAACAACAAATGAGATATGAGATCATCTAACAAAGTTATACGAGGTCAAATTACTTTAAAGCAAATTTTTTATACTTTTCAAATATCATAATCTATTTCAATGATCGAGCACATTAATAATTTTGACTAATCCATTCTCTTAACTCACATCATTGATTATAAAATAGAGCTACATAAATTTATTGATTCAAAGTCTAATTGATTCATATAATTCAACTTATCATCAATTTGATTAATAATTTCCTTATTGAATACCTAGTATGGAATAACATTGTAGCCATAAATTTGAAGGAAGAAAATTGACACAAGAATAAGGAAAACAAGCAATTTTGTTCACAAGAAGTTAACACTTTGACAATAACAAGAAGGAGATCAATGAAACATGGCTTAAGTGGGAGTCAAAATCATGGTATTGCAAAACAAAGTAAGAAGAATTTAAAAAGTTAAAATTGTGGCAAGAAAGGTAATTTGACAAAGGATTGTTGGAGTGCAAATAGAAGGATTTCATTAATTGAAAAAATTTGCTACAGAATTTGGCAATGCTTTGTGATGTGAAACAGCAACAACAATTAAAATTAAGGAAGTCATTCCTTGATGTATGACTCTTTGACTTAGGAGTTAATTTTCACAGAACCTCTAAAAGAGAATGATTCTATTGTTACAAACCTTTCTCATGAGGCCACATATTCAGTTATAATGATTATCCTTTAAACATTATTGGTATTGGAATCATCAGATTGAAGATGTATGATGATATAATTCATACTCTTACAAAAGTACGAAATGTGGAGGGCTTAAAGAAGAATTTATTGTCTCTAAGACAACTAGATGATTCTAGGTACAAAACAAAATTGTAAAGATTTTGAAGATAATTTAGGGGGCGCTTACACGTATTAAGGAGAAAAAATAGGTACAAATTTGTACAAGTTAAAGGAAAGACAACGCTAGAAGCAAGAGCACTGGCTGCTTCAAGCAATAGTAAAGGATCTTTAATATAATGATATAAAAAACTTAGACATATTTCTAAATAAGGAATAAAGATTCATTGATCAAAATTTAATTCCTAAATTAACAAAGATATTACTATCCTTTTGTGAGCATTGTGTTACAAATAAGCAACATCATTCAAAATCTAAAACATCAAATTCAAGAAGTAAGATTATTCTTGAATTGGTTCATTGTGAAGTGACAAGCACAAATTCCATGCTTGAGAGGAGCAAAGTACTTTGTCTCTTTGATTGATGATTAGTTTAGAAGGTGTTTGGTGTATCCCATCAAAAGGAAAATATATATGTTCTTAGTTTTTAAAGTGCACGTTAAACTTGGTTTTGCTAAAAAGATAGTGTGTCTAATGATAGATTCATAGAGGAGATCATGCTGACGATGAATTGACACATTTTGTGAATAGGAAGACATTAAAACATATTTTAATGTTGCCTATACTCCTTAACAAATTGGAGTGGACAGAGTGGGTAAATATAACTCTATTACAAACAACAAAACAATGATGAGAGTTGCAAGCCTAAATAACGCCCTCTGGATAGAAGCAATCAATACCGGATGTTAGATGGCAAATCATATTCCATCAATTATAATTGAGTTAAAAATGCCAATAAAAATATGGACTAGGAAGCTAGTAAATTATTCTAACCTCCATGTATTTGAAAGTCCTCTATTCAAAATAACGAATCTGGATCCAAATTTCTAGAAATGCTTGTTTTCAAGATATGCTGAGAGGGTGAAGAAGTATCACTTGTTGGATCCCATTATCCGCAAGGTTATTATCAATAAGGTTATTATCCGCAAGGCTATTATCACTTGCAAGATCCCATTATCCACGAGGCTATTTCAACAAAAGACTTCTTTTGAAGTACTAATAGAACAAGATGTCCAAGAATTAGTTGCGTCTAAAACTCTAAGGCCCTGTTTGGTTAGATGTTAATTAATGGAACGGAACGGAACGGAATAAAACGGAACGGAACGGTTTATAATAGAATGGAATGTAATATAGTGGTTGTTTGGGAGGGATGGAAAGATTCATAATGTAATGTAGTGAAATGTTGTTTGGAAGATAGATGGAATAGAATCTAATGTATAATAAATGACTTTTATACCCCTTATATTAAAATGATAGTTGCAGGAAGTTTATTATTTTATTATTAATTATATAAAAATATTAGTATTAATTATTTAATATAGTTTACTTTATTTTATGTGATTTATATTTAAAAATAATTTATTTATATAAAAATATATACAAACAATTAAAGAATATTTTTTATATTTTTTCTATTTTCATTAATAAAAATTTTATTAAAATTTTATTTTATAATTATATAAAATTTATTATTAATTATATAAAAATATTATTATTAATATTTAATATATTTTATTTTATTTTATTATATGTGATTTATATATAAAAGTAATTTATTTTTATTTATATAGAAAT
>JANZLF010000221.1:12296086-12307322 GCA_026546835.1 Erythroxylum foetidum | reverse complement strand
TTTCCGTCCACTAATTCTCTTTCCTCCTTCTAGAATAAACCAGTAAGGGTTTATTCCCTCCATCGTGCTCGTTATCAAACATAGATAAGAGAGGCATTTTTTTGTGCTATGTTTAATTGATACAAGTTGTCCATATTTGCAGAACTTAACCATCCTCTATATGAAAGTTTGATTTTAATCAATCCCTATAATGTTTTTCTTATTCTGTAAATTTAATCCTAAATCATAGTTTTCCTAATATATTTATATATTCTGCAACAGTCTTCATACACATTTATAGTATAAAATGAACAACTGATTACTGAATCCTATCTCTATAATCAAGCTTATACTATTTGTTACAATTTTATTTGATATTTAAATATTTGATGTCATTTAATCTAATATGTAACCATTAGCTTTCCTTTGTTTGTTCTTCTTGCAGGGTGGAATCCCAAAACCTGCTGAACCAATTTTCCACTTTGACCGTGATGATCTCAAAGGGTTGCCTTTTAATTTCCCTACAAAAATAATTAGGTAGTGTTTCTGTTACTGGAGAGAGATATATCTACATCTAACATGCATAGAATTGTGTGGATCCAGTTTCCTGGTCGTATTGACTTGTTCAGACTTTTCTTGAAAAATAAACAACTCTTTATGTCCATTTTTCCTCACGAATCCAATTTATTCATCCTTCCCAATCTCTTCCACATCAATGTGTTTACTTCTCTTCCCTAATCTTCTTTAAATATCTGAGGTGCTGCTCAGTTTTGTGCGTTTATGATACAATCGCTTATATTAAATATCTAATACCTCCTAACAAATGTGGTTTATTTAGAGAAGTAGTGAGGAGCCCCATGGTGGAAGCACAATGCTCAGTGCAGTTAAGCTTTCCTGTGGTACTGAAGAATGGGATAATGGTTTGTGGTCTTTTATGTTCAAATTTCGATACTTATGTAATTGGTCATTCTGTGGTCTTTAGAGATTACCAATTTTTCTATAATCAAATATATCTTTCTTTTTAAAAAACTTAACTGGCAGGTCGATGAGATTCACAACATTGGTTTCTTGAGCAAACTTCTTGAAACAAAGATATTGCAGATTCTTCGTTTCAAGCATGGCCAGGTGTGCATATTACGTTCTTGATTATGGCAGGTTATATCTAGCCGTGAATTTACTGTTATCTCTATGCTTCAGATCTATTCTGCTGGTGTCTCAGTATTCCTTGGTGGTAATAAACCTTCAAGAACTGGTGATATCAAAGGTGACATAAACATAAACTTCTCTTGTGATCCTGACATCTCCTTAAAGCTGGTTGGTGCTTTGTGGCTATAATTTTTCCTCATCAAAACGCTGTCATCATTGAATCGGTATTTTATGGTAGTTCAACTTCTTTGCAGGTTGATCTTGCTCTAAATGAGGTATTACGCCTTCAAGAAGAAGGACCTACAGATGAGGATGTCTGCACAGTGCTTGAACTTGAGCAAAGGGCCTATGAAAATGGACTACAGGTAAAGATTCTATTGTGACTTAAGTTTCCCATTTACCTGGCTAGTTAACTAGAGAGACAAATTGGGTGCATTCTTTCACTATTGGTGCTTTAATTTGTTGCTTCTACTGATTGGCCTTTATTCTTTCAGGAGAACTATTGCTGGCTGGAAAGGATCCTACGAAGCTATCAGTCAAGGACATACACGGATGATGTGGGCACCTCATTTGAGGTTGGTATCAATAATTGTGTTTTTGACTCTTTGATTTAGTTATGTTATGTGTTGTAAGATGGTCTTTTAAATCTGTAAAAGCAACACATTTATTCAATTCTCATTTAATTACTGCAGTAGAAGAACGATCAAATTAGTTGCAGCATGTTCAGACATAGTCTTAGTTGGCATAAGCATGTCCTTGTTTGCTATTCCTTGTAAAAGTTAGAAATGCTACTGTCAAATAAAACTAGATTAACGAAAAGAAAGTTAACATGCATTGGTTTCCTTATGTTCCTTGAGTTGCTATAATTATTCTTCATTTCTTTGGTGAAGCTTCTGGACGAAGGGCGGTCTAAAGTTAGGCAATCTCTTACACCGTCATCAGCACAACTCACGCTGCAAAGGATATTGCCCTATCCCTGCAAAAGACAGTATACCTCTATCATTCTAATGGCCCAGACAACTCGCTTTCAGTTTCTGAGGTCAATTTTGCAATTACAGTGGACTTCTTTTACTACAGAAGCCAAGGTAATTAGTTCAACTATTTTGTAGTTGTCTTGTCGCTAGCAAATTGGGCCGTCGGGACAGTATTGTTTGTTTCGAACTTTCCTTATATAATTGATAATTATATGACTTGCAAATAAATTTGAAATCACCATGTAGAATATGGATAATGTTCATATATATATATATATATATATATATTGTGTTTGTGTGTGTGTGCGAGCGCGTGCATTTACCCTGCAAAACCTGCCTGCTCCACTCTCTTTACTAGAGCCCTTGTACATTTAAGCTTTGCATTTCTGTTATAAATCTTAAGATCTGATGCATGTGGCTGGTTTTTGTTGTTAATGTCAGATTGTAGCAACCATTGCCGGATTGAGCATCATAGCTGTCAGCTTTTGGAGAAATTCAAGGAATAGCCTGAAATCTTAGGAAGCTCACTTATCTGAGCTGTGTACAACAAACACTACAGCAATTAGAAACGATTAAAGAGTGTTAGACGGTAGATATTATGCGAAGAAAAATATTCATTCAATTTCCCTTTTGTACATTCATATCAATACGGCCAATGTGTAGCAACTTGAATCATTAGGAAAAGGAAAAGCGTGCCCATCCTTTTCGTTAAGATGTCATTTAAAGATTTAGTAAATTCGAGAATATGAAAATTTGGATCTCAATTATACGTGTCACTTATTAACTTTCTATTTTCATTTATGTCCATGATTTCTATAATTTCTTATTCACAAGTGCCTCATCCAGTGATAGGATCAATATACATATTCACTCAATTATTATGCAAGTTTAAAGGATATGTTTTTTGTTTCACCAAGAGTCGAATTTTAATAGAGCTTGAGACTTGTTTGTATGTATGTATATAAAATAGTAAGTGTCATTGCCTGAAATTAATATCGAATTCGTGGTTGTTTATACTTGTATTGGAAGCCCAATTCCAGTCTGTGACATAAACTAAGGGCAATGACAAATGAGCCCATAATTACCATCGAACCAGTCTGAGCCCAAAGGGTAAAAGTGACATTTTAGAATGGAGACGAAGTTAGGGTTTTATTGTCTACAATTTCATACGACTCTTTCTCTCCAACGCCAAAGGTTTCTCTCCTGTCTGTCTCTCTCCCTCTCTATGTTGCTTTTTAAGCATTGCCATCCTCAATACGTGCTATTTTCTCTACATGGGTTACTGGCAAAATGCCCTATTCGAAAGTATTTTTATGTAAAATCTATTGTGATGTGAATGCAGGTAAGAATTCTTTCTACGAAAATGGTGGAGAAAACAAAGGGTAGAAAGGAGGAGGTGGTCACCAGAGAGTACACCATCAACCTCCATAAGCGTTTGCATGGCTGGTAACCCTTTTCATCCGTCTTTTTTTTTAACGCCTTTTCTTTTTTGTTCTTAACCCATTTATTTTTCATTATTACTCTCTCTCTCTCTATTCTTTCTGGTCTTTGAGTTGGATGTGGGGTCTTGTGATCTTTTTTTTTTTCTAACCTTGAGATCTTCTATTTATGCTATTTGAGTTAAAATGTGACGAACTTGTGATTTTTGAATGGTTAACTCTGAACTGGGGTGTCAGCAAGTACGATAATATGGCTTGTGATGGCCTTGTCCTATTCGACTTTTACATTCCGTAAGATTTTAAATGCATCTGGGGAGAAAGTATTGAAGGTTTTTTGTTGATAGTTGTGTATTTAACTGAAGTCAGTATTATGTTCAATTTGTTATCTTTAGTGTAGTCTTATGTTGTTGGAGGCAGCTGCATTCAGTTCATATAGTGGAGTGATTATTGGGTGTTACGTGTTGAAGGAAGAGAAGAAATGTGGCTCAGCTGTTCATGGATGGATAACTCGTCCATCCCAAGAATGAATGTGGCTTTTGAGTTAGAGAGAAGAAGAATTATGGATTTCGACGCATCTGATATTTCTTTTGATATTTTGGTTGGATCACCATTAAAATTGAACTATGATTTGTTAATTTGGGAGGGTTTGATAAAACCAATGATCGTTAGGAGCGAATATGTCTTTTGATTTATCGTTGTATTTCTAATAGAGTAAGAGAACTGAAGCTGATTTGGTCATTGACTTGTCATGCTTCTCATATTCTTGGTATGTTGGGATATGAGCTAAAATTTTGTAAGTTGATGAATGTTTACTTTAAATTATGCAAACAGCACCTTCAAGAAGAAGGCACCCAAAGCCATAAAGGAGATAAGGAAGTTTGCCCAAAAGGCTATGGGTACAACTGATGTGAGGGTTGACGTGAAGTTGAACAAACACATCTGGAGCAGGGGCATTCGGAGCGTGCCGAGGAGGGTCAGGGTTCGCATTGCTCGAAGGAGGAATGACGATGAAGATGCAAAGGAAGAGCTTTACTCACTCGTAACTGTTGCAGAAATCCCATCAGAAGGGCTGAAGGGCCTTAGCACCAAGGTCATTGAAGATGATGATTGATACTTGAGTTCTAGATGTTGAAATTGTCATTTAGAAGAAAAAGGTTAAACAGAGAATTTTGAGAAATGTTGACAGTTTTCTGACAGATTTTGTATTGGTCAGACTTCTCTCCTGGTGTTAAGACTATCGGACAGACATTTTATCATTTTGCTTTGTTAATCCGATATCCATAGATTACAGGTTAAAGCTTCTGTTTCCGGGGTATTTTTCTTGGCCTTGCTCATTGCCTGTGCTTTCACAATTTCACTGGACCTTTTTGGTAAGCATGCTCTTTTAGGTATTATGAACTCAAACAATAGGTGGGTCCATATGAATGGTAGGAGAAATGGATATACTGCTGCGAGAAATGTTGTTCTGTGCAAAGAATGAATATAACTCATTAAACCAAACTCAACAAAGGTAATACTATCTATATAAGTTACAAGAAAGCATAAACTTCCCTTTCAATCGGGTTTTTTGTTCTGTTTTTTTTTTTTGACTTGTACAATTTGTGCTTCACTATTTACGAAAATGGACCTTAGACATGCAAGAAGAAAGAAAATTCTGGTAATTTCGGAGGGTTAAAGCATTTTTTTTTTTCATTTTCCTGTGGCTCCATTGCTTGCAGAAGTAATAGGTGTTAGAATTTTAAATTCCTTCTGTACGACTATTAGTTACGATTTGTAGAAATTGAAGTTAAGAAAATTAAAATTGGTTTAGATAAGAAAAGAAATTCAATAGAGTATTTAGCTAAATAAGTTGTAGTTTATTAAAGAAAATAAGTTTTTATCAATATGAGTCAGATATTAGTCTTGTAATGAGGAGACCGATAAGGTTAATATAAGTAACTGATAAAGTCTCTTACTCCTTGCTTAAGTAAATTCGTGAATATTCAATTTTTCTAAACAATTAAAAAGTTCATGAATTAAGAATGACATAGCAAGATTTCAACTACATAAAGACCTATAACCTTCGTTAAGATTAATAAAAAATTGTAGCAGCTTATTTACTTGTCAAGGTACTTGTTCAAACCGCCGAATAGCTCCCTCAAGTTGATCAACACCTTGTTTATAAATAAATGGATAGCAAAATAGGTAATCTTCTACATTATTTTTGTTTATACAAGTTCATGATTGATCTTAGACTGATCGCCAATATACTTGTTGTATTTAACATATGATATTAGAGCAATCATATGGTTATATGAATTCAAATGGAGATTTTCAAGTTTCTCTGTAAGAAAATCAAAGACATTTAAGAGTGACATTTGAACTTGGGGTCGGCTCAACCTGAGTCAACAAACCAGGTTAGGTTGATAAGGCCTCCGACCTAAAAGCTAGAATATGCCCAACCCGACAACATCCAACACAAAATGACATTATTTTTTTAGAAGCAAAACAACAGCTCTTACTTTCTTTTTTAAGTTCGACAAAGTAAACAATGTCGTTATGCTTTATTATGCTTTGTTTATAACAAAATAAAACAAAGTCTAGGAAAGAAAAGAGGGGAATGGTTAACGGGCGTGTATGTGATTGTGTAAGTTAATGATAAGTGATAATTGACAAAACTTTAAATCTATGATTACAATCTATGTTCTCATATTCTCTCCTATGTTTATGAATTATCAATTATAATTATAACTAACACACACACACACACACACACACACGCACACACACACACACACACACATAGATATGTTGATTATTTCAGATAGATGAGCATACTCCTTCAGTAGAGTGTTGTAATCTGGTACAAGAGACAAAAGTGGAAACTTCTAACCCTGTATTAGGTGAAGATAGAAGTCTAGGTCAATTGAAAAGTGAAGTCCATAATCACTTCAATAAGGTTAGATAAATGGACAAAGTAGAAAAAACTTAATGTAAGTATTGTAAGATGTTGGCCTAGAGTTTAAAAGGTGAAACCTTTCTTTTAAAGAGACCTATGAATTCATGTAATAGAAAAAAGAAGATATTAGAAGATTGAACATTTTTTAACCTCTAACTGTACGAGCAGGAAGAATTAAATGACTGTAATATCTTATGATAGCAACAAATTCAGATTTTTAATTGCTTCTATGGTAATTGTGATAAACATCCACTATCTACAGTTGATGTCAAAAGATCTAGGATGTTTTGCAACTCACTACATTTGACTTTCAAGCTTTTAACTCCAAATATGTTGAATAAGGAAATTATGAAGATATACGACGATAAGAAAAAAAATAAGAGTATTGTCGAGTATTAAAGGATGGATTGTCATTACAATAGACTTGTGGACAATTAATGACCAAAAGAAGGGTTATATGACAGTGATGCCACATTATGTTGATAACAAGTAGACTCTACGCAATAAACTTTTGACGTAATTTATATTCTTTAGTATTGTTATCATTTACTTTTTCATTATGTTATGATTGATGTTGTTCATATTTGTATATGATAGGTTTAGTGTCGACATCATACACAACGTAAAGGTTGGCAATCATGATGGGAGGCTATAAGATAAATTTTAATATCGATACCAAATTGTCTACCATAACAGTCGACAATTATTGCATGAATGATAATATGATTGAAAAGTTAAAAAATATATATATAAGTTAGGAGCATGTTGGTTAGTAGAAGGTTATTCCATATGCATTGTTTTGTGCATATTTTGAATTTAATTGTGATGGATGGGTTGGATAAGATGAAGTAATATATTTGATTTGGTATAGTGTAGTATATTAAAGTGTAACACCAAAAAGCGTTGAGGAATTTGAAGAAATTGCATGAAAATTATGCATTCCGAGTATGAAGAAGTTGATTTTGGATTGTTTGACCAGATAGAACTCAACCTTTAAGATGTTGAAGTCGACAATCCAATATTTTGTTGTGTGTACCAGACTGAGATAAAGAGATTCTTAATACATTTTCATGCCTATAGAAGACGAACGGGATTTGGCTAGAGAACATTGTACGAAGTTGGAATTATTTTATACTATGATTGATTTGTTCTCGGGAACAAAATATCCAACTTTGCACTATTGCCTCAACACTATGTATGAGAAAAAGAAAGTTTTATCTGATTGGATATTTGATCCCTATGAAGTTATTCAGGTTATGGCAGAGTAAATGATGGAGAAGCTAAATTCTTATTTATATATGGTTGGACATATTATTGCAGTCTTATCTATGTTGGACCTAAGATATAAGATAGAGGGGGTTAATTTTATATATAATGTGTTGTATGGTGATCAAGCTCAAGAGCATATAGATGTCATTGAACAATTTTGATATAATTTGTTAATGACTATAACTCAGACTGGACAAAATTTAGGATCGAGATCTCAATAGTTCAAGTTGTTCAACTCTGACTTTAGTTTCAGGTTTGAGCTCATCTCTTAAAAGCAGTTCTTTACTTTTACTTACAAAATTTATGAAAAAAAAAGGTTTAGAACTTTGTACAATAAGATGGAGTTCGATAACTATTTGACATAATATTTTGTGGTCAAATTTAAAGGTGTATAGTTCAATGTATTATTATAGTGGACAAGTCGTGAAAATAATTTTCCAATCATGCAAGTAATTGCATGAAATCTATTAGCAATTTCATCATCTGCTGTTGCTTCAGAGTCTGCTTTTAGCATTTATGGTCAGGTCATTAGCGCTCATCATGCTTGATTTTATCCTTGTACTATGAAAGTCCTTATATGTGCCTGAAGTTGGTTAGATGATGAAGATATTGAGATTAAACTGTTTTTATTTCTGATATATCAATTTTGTCTATTTTTAATATTTTTTTACCACATATATTTTTAATATTATTGTTTTTTAATTTATATATTAATACATCAATAAGTACTAATATAAAGGTGACTAGTCATACAAATACTTATAGTTATCAATCAAGTGGACATTATTTTGATAAAATATTCGATGATGAAGGTATATTGAATTATTTTGTAATTCGTAATATTCCTTTAAATTTATTATTATAGTACTAAATATAATGTTTCTACATATAGAAGAAGTGATGCAAACTATTGATGATCATAACTATAATGATTAGCTACTCTCTCAGTCTTTCTAATCTCCAGTCTCCACTATTAGTCTCTCATAGTCCCAGACTACCAGTCTAGAATATTATTCCATGATTTTATCTTTTTCTTTGTAAATTGTATCATTAAAAAAATTGGATAATCATTTTTTTAATTACGTCATTAATTAATAAATTTTATTCATAACTTCAGTTAATTGAATTGATTATTATATTTTTTCACTTCTTATAATCTTATCCTCCTTCATTAATGAATTTGGTTTCATTTTATTTATGTGATCAATATATTTATGTTTTTATATATTCATTCATTATAAAAGCTTAACTTTTACTAACTAATTGAAATTCGTAACATTAATTAATTGAATTTATCAATTTAATTATAATTTTTTATTTTATTTCCTATAATCTTATCTTCTTTCATTAATGAATTTGATTTCATCTTATTCATTTGATAATATGTATGTTTTATATATTCATTTATTATAAAATCTCAATTTTTATTAATCATTTAAAATTTAAAATTTCAATTAATTGAATTAATAATTATAATCTTTTTTATTTCATATAATCTTATCCTACTTCATTAATGAATTTGATTTCATTTTATATATGTACGTTTTATGTATTCATTCATTATAAAATCTCAATTTTATTAATCCATTGAAACTCGTAACTTCATTTAATTGAATTATTCACTTTAATTATTTTTTCATTTCCTATAATCCTATCTTTCTTCGTTAATAAATTTGGTTTTAACTTATTAATTTTTATCAATATATGTACGTCATATATATTCACTCATTATAAAATCTCAATTTTTATTAATCAATTGAAATTCGTAACTTCAATTTTTTGAATTGATCACTTTAAATATAATCAATTTCTTTCATTCTTATAACCCTATCCTCCTCCATTAATAAATTTGGCTTTATCTTATTTATTTTATCAATATATGTACATTTTATATATTTTCATTATAAAATCATGATTTTTGTTAATCGATTGAAATTAGCAACTTCAATTAATTGAATTTATTACTTTAAATTTTTAATTAAATTGAGTTTTATTAAAATTTCAAAAAATGAAAAATGAAAAATCAAAACAACTTGGTCCAATTCAAGCCCAATAGAGCTTTGGGCATGTTTAGCTCGATTGGACTAAGCTCTGGCCTTTTTATGGCCTAAGCTTAGCTCAACCTACTACTATCCCCAGAGACATTGGTTAATTTTGCTTGTATAAATTGCATATATGTTGCTAGGATTGTTTTTTTTTTTTCTGTACAAGTATTGCAAGAAAAATGAGTGAAAAAAATATGACTTGTGAATTTCTAACAATTTTGATGAAAATTCACTAGGAAAAGCTGTTGAAAATTGCATGTTCCAACAGTTGGAGGGAGAAGTAGTTCCCATACTGGGCGTTGCATGTTGGGACATATGTCAAACTGCATGTGCCATAAAGGTGGGTTTGTCACTGCGAATCTAGTGTGTGCTACAGGCATGTCAAAAGCTAGTTAGTAAGTCGGTGCGTGAAGGGTCCTCTGAACATGTCTAGCCTGTGGAAGACACGCATTAGTATGCATCTTATGCATGAACTGCACATCTTTCCCATATGCAGTGACACATTAGGGCACTTCAATCATGTAACAAAAAAGTTCAAAATTTACAAAATGATTCCTCAAGTTGTTTTAAGTCAGTTTAGGGGGTTCGTAAATTTATAAAGTAATTTTTTAATTTCTAGATTTATTACATTAGTAATAAATAAGATTTAACTTAACATTTTTTTAAATAAATCAGTAGGATTTATAAAGTAGAAAAAATATGTACAAGAGGTTCACTAAACGAGTGCAAGGAAAGCACAAAATCTCAAACAAAAAGCTATGCTCCACCTATTCGACCAAGGACTACTAGGCGCAGGATACCTGCTTTGTTAGCCCCAAAATTTTTTTTTAAAAAAATTAGGCATGATTAGCTTAAATTGATTAAGTTAGGTTAGCATTAATTAGTAAGATGAAGAATTAAAGAAGTAAATGTGTTAGTTGGTTAGTTAGGTGAAGAATTAAATGAAATGGGCCCAAATAAGAAATGAAACTAGAAGAAGAAAAGTAATAAATGGGCTTGAAGGAGAAATAGAGATTGTGGGCTTAATGATGTAGGAATAGGAAGAAGGAAAAGAAGGATATGGGCTTGGGCTTAAGTGAGTGAATAAGAGGAGGTATAAAAAGGAATGAGTTAAGTGAGTTTAGAAGAAGAAAGGAGAAAGAAACGAAAATAGAGAGGGAGAGGGGTGAGTGTCGTGCGTGAGAAGGAGAGGAAGAGAGGAGAAAAGAAGAAAAAGATTAGGGCTTTGATTTCCTTGAGTTTTAGAGAGATTTTGAAGATAGTTCAAGAGGGAAAAGTGAAGAGGAGGAGCCAAGCTTCATTTTGATACAAGTAATCACTTGGTTGGAGGAAGATTTAAGGTAAGTTATGATTTTAAGATTAAGCTTTGGTTTGGGTTTTTGGTTAGAAAGATGAAGAACCAAGTGGGTTTAGTGATTCTCTTGTTAATTTCAAGAGTTAGGCTTT
>JANZLF010000221.1:12281487-12294519 GCA_026546835.1 Erythroxylum foetidum | reverse complement strand
AGGCTTCAGGAAAGTATGAGTGTTAAGTTATATGCAGTTGGGTCTCGGATCCAACAGTTGGGGTCCGGTCTCGAAATTGGGATTTGACATCATGTGGTACCAGAGCAAGAAAGGATTCTC
Organism: Erythroxylum foetidum; assembly: GCA_026546835.1. Lineage (NCBI taxonomy): Eukaryota > Viridiplantae > Streptophyta > Magnoliopsida > Malpighiales > Erythroxylaceae > Erythroxylum > Erythroxylum foetidum. The sequence goes on along the minus strand of JANZLF010000221.1, from coordinate 12,294,399 downwards.
AGGAACCACGTTTTAGATGTATGATGATCTTAAGTTTATTGTAGTTGGGTTCCGAAATCGGGATCGGGTTCTGATAAAAGTAGACAGTGGTAGATAGCTGGAGAGGGAAAAGATTAATACCTGGAACCCTATTGTTGGAGGCAATAGGAAACCTTGAAAGGATAGCGGAGAGGGTGAGTTGAATGAAGATGGACACATTAAAATGTGAGAGGCAATGGTCCCAAATGACTTTAGAGAAGGGGAATTCAAAAAATAGGTGCTCATTGGTTTCATTTGCTAAAATACACAAGGAACAATGGTTAGGAGTTTGGAGATAAGGCGTTTTATCATCTCTGGTTGGCAAATTTTGAAGGAAGGCGAGCCATAAGATAAAGGAGCACCTAGGTCTACTATGATTAGACTACAATAGCTTGTGCCAAGGAACTTCCTGTAATGGGGGTCGCAAGACTTTATAGGCTGGTCCATTTGTATACTTTTTGGTGGGGCTAGCGATCCATTCCAGAGAATCAGGTTGGGAGCTGTTAGGAAGGCATCGAGGTGATTCAAGGGTCCTGAGAAAGTCCATTAATACCTCATGCCATCTCCAATCATCATTAATGATTACCTCTGAAACTCTTATTGTCATTGGAAGCTCCGAGCTATTGATCTCGCTCGAAGTAGTAAAAGTCCTCAAGATTCCTTGAGGGTGCCAGGGATCCTGCCAAAAAAAAGGTAGTTATACCATCTCCAATCTTAAATCTAAATTGATGCCTCAGTTTATCCATCATAGACAAGATCTTTCTCCAACTCCAAGAACTATTATAAGTAGGTTGGGCACTCTAGAAGTTTTTCCTTTTCAATATAATAGAATGCACCCATTTAACCCATAGAGCTTCCCTATCATCAAACAAAACCTAGATCCGTTTCCCTAATAGAACTTGATTCCAAGTAGACAAATGTTTGACTCCTAAGCCCCCTCCTTCTTAGGTCTACAAATGTCACTCCATTTAACCTTTGCATGAGAATGCGACTCTACCTTCCTAGCCCACAGGAAATTCTTAAGTTTGGATTCTATGGCCTTAAGAATGGAAGAGGGAAGAACAAAGTGTGTGGACCAATAGACTTAGAAAGAAGAGAGGACATAAATAACCAATTGGATTCTCCCAGTATAAGAGAGGCTTTTATGGGTCCATCTATTGATTCGATTATCGATCCTATCTAAGAGAGAGAGGCAATCTCTCTTGGGCAGATGACCTGTAATGAAAGGAACCCCTAAGTACCGATAGGTAGGGATCCTTACTGAAGTCCTGAGACCAGTCTCATTCTATATTGCAGGTAACTAACTTCTGGAGAAAGGAAAAACTGATTCTTGGAGGTATTTATATCCAAGCCAGAAAATATTGAGAAAGTGCATAATGAATCAAGCAAGATCTGAGCAGATAACAAATCTACATGACAAAACATTAAGAGATCATCAACAAAAAGAAGATGATTGAGCTTCAGACTCTGACATCTCCAATGGTATTTGAACAAGGGGTTAGTCTCAGTGGTAACTCTCAAATTCCTAGAGAAGACTTCCATACAAAGAATGAAGAGATAAGGTGATAAGGGGTCTCCCTGTCTTAAGCCAGACTGACCTCTAAAAAATCTAGTAGGGGATCCATTAACCAAAATGGAATAAAAGGGAGTGGTGATGCATTCTTTAACCCACCCAATAAACCCTAGAGGAATACCTACAGCTTCAAGAGTGTTGAGAAGGAAATCCCAATGGATAGAGTCATAAGCTTTTTGTAGATTCACTTTAAAAACACAACGCTTTTGATTGTTGGAAATGTGATAGTTCTTGAAGATCTCTTATGTTAACAAGATATTATCCCCTATTATGCGATTTTTGAGAAAGGCACTCTGATTTGGACTAACTAAGAGAGGGAGGATACCTCTGTGCCTATTTGCTAAAATTTTAGCAATCACCTTATAGAGCATATTGCAGCAAGATATAGGTTAATATTCTAACACTGTGGAGGGATGAGCTCGTTTAGGAATGAGAGAGATGAATGTGGAGTTGAGTTCTTTGAGGAGTTTACCATGAAAGAAAAAGGTTTGGATAGCTTTAGTAACTTCACCCCCTATAATAGGCTAGACCTGCTTGAAGAAGTACCCATTAAAGCCATCTAGATCCCAGGCCTTATTGGGATTAATAGAGTGAAAAGCCTCTCTAATTTCTTGAGGTGAAACCTCTGCAATAATAGCATTAAAATAAAATTCAGGTAAGGGATTGGGAAAAAGATGTGCCACAAAATCTTTGGAAGAGTGAAGAATCTTTACAACACCTATAGAGCCTTTGAAGTAGTCAAGGAGATGAGCTTGAATTTCTGGAAGCCCCACTATCCTATCCCCATTGCCCACTTCTAGAGAGTATATGGAGTTTCTGTTGCAATTTACAAGGAGAGAATTGTAAAAGAATTTAGTGTTTTGGTCTTCTCGAAGCCAATTAATCCTAGAAGCCTATTTGTAAAAGGATTCTTGATCCTCCAAAGCTCTATACAATTCACGGATAGCATCAGATACCTGAGTCAACAGAACAGGAGATCTAGGTAAGGCTCTCAGCTGGTCCTGGATGAGATTAAGAATTGCATGGCAAGTCTCCACTATATCATTAATATCCCCAATTTGACCTGAATTTATGACTTTAAGAGCTTGCTTAGCTAATTTCAGCTTAGAAATTACGTTATACATAGGAGTCCCATTTACAGGGGAAGACCAAGCATCCTCTACTATTTGCAGGAAATTGGAGTGAGAAGTTAAGAAGTTAAAGAACCTAAAGGAAGCATTCCTATTCGGTGGAGCAATAACAGACCTAACTACTAACAGAGAATGATAAGAGATATGGGGGTTGTGGATGGGAATTAGGGAACCGAAGACTCCAAGCTGAGTTGATAAGGGTCCTGTCTAACTTCCGAGCAGTGAAAGAGGATCCAGTTTGTTTATTGGTCCAAGTAAAAAGTGGGCCAATAGAATTGAGATCAAATAACCTATTATCCCCTACAAACTGTCTAATATCACTCTGGCTACACAAGACAACAGAACTGGGAGGATCAGCTTCCTGAAGGTAGAGAATTGCATTAAAATCTCCAGCAATAAGCCATGGGGATTGACCTACCGAAGGGTGAAGCTCTGAAAGCCTTGAACAAAGAAAACTCCTATGATTGAGGTTGGTGGAACCATAGACACAAGACACTAGAAAGGACTTAGAACAATGCCTAGGATGCAACTTCACATGAATGAATTGATCAACATAACTAAGGATAGAACATAAAAATTTTTCTGGATTCCAATCTATCACAACTTTGGCATTCGAGGTTTGGTCTAAATTACTAAACCATTCCCATAAGGTGGAGAAAACTTTATTTAGATAGGCAGGAGATCTTATGCTAGACTCAACTAAACAAACAAAAGAAACAGACAGTTTTTTAAGCCTAGCAAGAACTGCAAGTTATTTTTTGAGGTTATTGGGACCCTGTATATTCCAAAACAACAAATCCATAAACAACACAACAATCACAACCTACCTACTTCTGTTTCTTCCTAGTTTTCCTTTTCTACCTCAAGGTATGTTCCCCTTCAACCCCTTCCACTATCCCAGGACTAGAAGGCAACAATTCAGAAGTAAGAGCGGATTGGTTACCTTCCTGATTGGTAGCAGTAGAGTTAGGCTCGTCATTGTTGACTGCAATTGATTCGGAGGATTGTTGGTTCAGATTGATCCTGCCACTCATTCCTCTTGGTCATCTTGCATTGTCCCTGCAGGAGAGTAGTCCTTCAGGTAAGATCCTTGCTCCTTATTTAGTTCAATTGATCCTTTTGGTAAAGGAGTGATCTCCCCTCTTAGAACTGGAATGGTAGAAGAGTGCTTTGGGCTTGAATGTGTCTCTGGTGCAGTGCTTTGTACGTACTCCTTCCCCCTTCTCCAACTCGTGTTGGAAACTAGTAGCAAAGATGTGGCCTGTTGCAACCCATTCCTTCCTCTGCTCTAGTTGGATTGGCTTCTATTTGTACTAAATCCTTACTTCTCCGAAGATTTGCTGCGCCTCCTCATTGTACATGGCTAATTGGAAAACAGAGGGCCATTGCTTTGACAGTTTTAGCTCCACACACAAACGAGCATAAACTATCCGCAACATTCTAGCAGTTTGTGAGTCCATTAATAGAGGACATCCCACAGTGCTGGCTATCCTTCCCAAGCGGTCCGTGTTCCAGTACTCAACTGTCACATTATAAAAACAAGCCCACACAGGAGCAGGAAGGCTCCAATTCATCGCCATTCAAGCTCCACTTTTTTAAAAATAGGGGCTTCCCTTGGATATGCCAGGGGCCATTTTCTAACACTGATATCATACTTTGTTTAGAGTCAAACCGGAGCAGGAAGTTATTCAAATTGGTGATAAGCATCTCCTGTAGTCCAAATTCTGCCCAAGACCTAGCCAAAGCTCATTAAACCACGAGATATGTTGGCCGCTTCCCTATAAAGAATCCTATCAGTGCAGATCTGAATTTTGAAGCGCCTTTCTTAGCTCACTCCGAAGGAAGGATAACAAAGACCTGTTCCTCCTTGATTTCAGATGAGAAGTAAGATAATACCACGACCCCTACGAAAGCCTCACTCCCTTCCATGATGACTCCCTTCTAAGAGCGAGCAGATTTAGGTTTCTAGGGGGCGGTGGGGTGAGTGGGGAGGCTAGGCACCATAACAGGAATAGAAGGGGTAAGAGAAGGAATTTGTGGGGGGTTTTGTTTCGGGTAAGGAATAGGTGACGAAGAGGGGTTCGAAAGGTTAGGATCAGTTTTCTGGTCAGGGGATTGGAGGCGGGTTAGGTTTTTCGAATTAGGGATGGGATGAGCCTGAGGTAAGGTGGATAAGGGGGAACGGGAAGTAACAGGAGAAGAAGAAGAAGAAGCCATGGAGTTTAGGTGTGTCACACATGAATCTCCGGCGTTAGGGATCCTCCACTCGCCTGAATGCTCTCATCGCTTTTAATAAGTGTCTACTTGTCAATTACTGTTACATATTCAACTTACATTAGTAATAAATAAAATTTAACTTTACAAAATTTTAAATTTATTACATTAGTAATAAATAAGATTTAACTTACATTAGTAATTAATAAAATTTATCTCTACAAAATTTTAAATAAAATTTTCAAAGTCATAAGTAAGTGAATTCTCCTGCAGTTAACTTGAAATACAAGAAATACATATTAGTATATTATTTTATATGGTTGATTTATTGTTATATATTGGCTGATAATCACTTCATTAAAATTTGTATGATGAATTCTCAAATAAGAGTTGTTGATAATGTTTTATAACATTCTTACAAGCATTTTGCATTAACTTTTTTTAAAAGGATTTTATGTTAACTAGTGGTAAGTTATCATAGGTTTATGCCCATGCAAATAAATGTGAAGATAACATATAAGTGCATCTCATTTGCTCATGGAATAGTTTGAGTACTAATGAGAATATAGTTATCACAGTGACCTTTTAAGTTAGTATTTGACTCTTTACTTATATGTTAGGGGAAGTCTCTAATTCATATATGATTAGTATATCCACATATATGAGACTTTAAGATGTTTATAAGGACATTTGGTAATTGATAGTCGTTGCCTAAGTGGTTGATATGTTTTATCACAAGATCTGATGATGTGTACTTTGATCAATTTTATATGGAGGTCTTATCTATGTGTGTTATACATTTACCCCATAACTGTTTCATGATACATGTGATAAGATGCTGATTGTAGATATTGTTTTATGGATTGTAGTCATTTTTTCTGTGAATAACAATAGTGTCACTATTCAAACTCTTACTAGTTTCAATTTCAAGAAATGGAAGCATCATGTGGAATTTTCCTTAGAGATTATGGATATTAATATAGCTATGATCAAAGATGGATCACCTAATTCCACATCCATCAGTACTAAGGCAAATAAAGTAGAATATATAGCTTGGGAAAGGTCAAATAGAATGTGTTATTTAGCCATAAAGAGATCAATATCAGGCCATCTGCTAAGTTGACTTATAGAGACTAACATAGCCAAAGACTTTTTTAATAATGTATCTAAAAAAATATAGGGCATCATCAAATGTTAAAGTAGGTACCATAATGAAATAACAACATTCTATGAAATACACTAGACTAAGGGGAGTGAGGGAGTACATCATTAGAACGGTCATCTTCTACAGTAAGTTGAATGCTTTAAATATTTTTGTTCCTAATTTTGTATAGTTCACCAAGCTTTAAATATACTTCGTTTAGAGTTTGATATTTTATTTACTATATATAGTTCTTAATATGAGGCTTGGGATATAAATTTATTGATTACATGTTGCAGTGTGGAAGAGGAAAAAATGAAAAATACCAATCAAATAGCTTGATTATAACCAAAGGGAAAACAAAGGCAAATCTTAAGAGATTCAAAAGTAAGCTTTTTAAATTCTTCTATCTAATGGTATTGGTCAGAATAGTACTACAAAGGGTCCTATAGTTATCATATGGAGTATGAATATGGCATGTTTATTTAAAAATTAAGAATGCATAAAGTACAAAAATTAAAAACTCCTAAGCTTGTATGATTCATAGATCTCATATTGTTACAGCTACATCAAGACCTTGATAGCTAGATAATGGAGCTTATAACCATGTTACCTTTATAATATAGAGGTTCAAGATAAAGAGAAAGTCAATGAAGGAGGAGTTAAAATTAATGGTGGGGAATAATGAAAATATAGATGTTGTCTTTGTAGGAGATATTTGTTTAAACTTAAATATCAGTTTCAAACTTGTACTGTATTACATTTTTTATATAGTATCTTTTAAGTGAAAATTAATTTCTATTTTAGTTTCGAATAAAGGAGGTTGTAGTTTTGAAACGACAACATTTGGCAAAATGTCTAAGATGGCCTCTACCGTTATCTTTAGTCCTAACACTTATAAAATGGAGCAATTTGTCTCAAAAATGTTAACTCCATCAAATAAACATTACATCCTTTTAAGTTAGGCCACTTGTACATACCAGAAAAGTTTAGCTCCAATGTGGCAGTTAACGTGTATATAAATACTAATTTCTTATATTTAAATTAATTAATTAATTTATAGTTATTTTCTAAAAATTAAAACTTTAATTTTTCCCAAAAAAATTAAAACAAAGATAGATGAATAAGAAACAAGAAGAATAATTAGGTTTTATGGAATTACTTGAATTGAAGAAGTTAGATTATTTGCAACAAAATTTGGCATTTTATTATAGTTTCTTATCTTAAAATTGTTTGTGTTCATACTAAAAAAGAAAGTTTGGGAGAGATAAATACCGATGAGAGTCTCCCATTGAGAGCTTCAGTTTCCGTTAACCATTCTCAACCTAACCTTCTAAAAGCTGTAACCACCTTCGACCCACCCATGCCATTTCCTTTCTATCCATCCTAGGCTACACTTCTCCTCTCTAGTCAACATCCTCACCGTGTCCTCCGTCTCGCAACTTCTTCCTCTAGCTAGCCTGGGAGTTCCCCTCTCTTATGCCGACATCTAACCTAGGGTCATCTTTGATCCGCACTTATTCTACCGCACTCCTGAAAACCTTAAACCACTTTTGACTTCCGCATTCTTGATAGGGTCGACTCTGTCGAAGAACATCCTTCTTTCCCTACTTAACTGACAACACAAAGCCACAAGTCTCTGTTTAATTCTTCTTTGATGTTCTTGTTCTTCTCTTCCGTCAGCCTTCTTCTTCGACGATCCCATCTTTGTCATCCACCTTCTTCCTTCTTCGCTCTTCCCTATTTTTTCTTGTCAACACATTTCCCTTCTCTTTGCTCCTCTGACCATCATCAACACCTTCTATAGACTGTCCATGTTATTATGGCTTTGGCCTCTCACACTACCAACTTTTCTATTCCTCCAGCTTCTTTGGATCCTCCACTCTTTAATAATTTCAAATTCCCACCTTTAGGGAAAGCTCCAGTTAAGAATCAGCAGGGAATGGAGAAGGTCAAGCCCACTTGGAGCTCGATTATTGGAGACTTTGGAAATCTAAGGAGACTTTGATTTATGGAGACCAATAGGGACAAACCAATCCAGGCACCGATTAAGGTGTTACAACAAGGTGCTCAGAAGTGGCAAACCGCTCTTATGGGATTTTTTTCTAGAGAAGCAATTAGCTTTTCTAGTTGTTAACAAGTGGGCTAATGCTATAGAAAGGCCTAAAGGATTGGTGAATATGATGGTAAATCTAAATGAATTATTTTTCTTCTAATTTAACACTGAAGAGAATGCACAGAAAGTGCTGGAAGCTAGGCCTTGGTATATAATGGAGCATCCAATTCTAATTAAGAAGTGGCAACGTAGAGTTACCTTAGACAGGAATATGATTACCTCCTTACCGTTATGAGTAAATATTCACAAGGTTCCTTTCGAGTATTAGTTCGCAGAAGGGATGAGTTACATTGCGAGCAAGATAGGTAAACCTTTAGGACTCGATGAGAATACGAGCTTATTGAAGCAAATTGGGTTTGCTAGAGTTTGTATTGATGTAGATATATCAAGGAAGTTACTGGATACCCTGAGAATCAAGAAGTTAAACGAGAATGGAGATCTTATAGAGGATATAATCAGAGTAACATATATGTGGAAACTGAAGGTGAAAGAAGAGAAGTAGGTTTGGAAAACAAAAGAGTAGCAGGAGGGACAACAGATGAATGTAGTAAGCCTAAACAAGAGAAGGATCTTCTAGTTGATGGAGGGTTATCTTTGGAAGTACAGGTTTCATATAACTTATCTTTTAAGTATAATTATGAGATAAGATTTGGACCATTAGAAAAAATTTAGGAGGAGCTTCATATGGTAGCGAGTGGAGTACCGACAGTGGTGGATACTCAAGGCCCTAGGGATGGATAGCTGGTGATGAGTTTTACACCGAATGATATATCAGTCAATAAAATAGGATAAGTGGAAGGGACTATAGCCACTCCGGTGATGAGAAAGGGGGAAACTTCTGGTACCAAAAGTGACCAAATAAGTTTAACCCTGTGGTTGTATAGGAAGTATAAGAGAAGAAGGGTCAGTAAAAAGAGAAAATGATTAAGGTTGTAGTATGAAATGTTAGAGGCTTTAATAGCCTAAATAAACAACCTGCGGTTTAAGAGTTTATCAAGAACAAGAAGTTAGATTTTATTGGTTTATTGGAAACCAAAATAAAGAGGGAGCAATTGGAGAAGAGTTTATGGTTTCCAGATAGAGGATGGGGGTTCTAAGCAATCATGCCCATCATTTCACTAGAAGAGTGGTCATAAGCTTCAATCCTAAGACAATGGATGAAGTGCAACTTATTGGAACATATCAGTTGATACATTGTGATGTCTTCCTTAAAGCACTAGGACTAAGATTATCATTACAGTGTTTTATGCAACCAATCATAAGTTCCAAAGACTACAAACTTGGCAAGAATTCGAGAACACTAGCCATCTCATGAGGTTGCCATGAATGGTGTTAGGTGACTATAATTGTATTCTCAATTTTGAAGAAGCAAGGAGTGGGAGAAGTTGGAACCAAGTTAACTATCAAGAACTTTAGGAGGTGATGGAGGGAATGGGTTTGGTTGATCTGAAATGGTATGGTAATGCTTATACTTGGACCAATAGGCAATTAAGAGATTGGTTTTTGTTGAAAAAAATTAGACCGATGTATGGTTAATGACCAGTGGATAAAGACCTACCCTATAAGTAGCGCTTTGTTTAATGATCCAATTATATTGGATCATAGTCCAATAGTAGCGGAGTTGCTAACAGGTAATAGGAGGAGGAAGACCACATTTGGGATCTTCAGTCACTTGATGGATAATCCTGACTTCAGAAACATACTCATCAAGGAGATACTAGGGGCCATACCTAGATCAAAAGGATATCAGATCACCATAAGACTCAAAGTCTTATAGAACTGACTGAAATTGCTTAGCAAGCAAACAGTCCAACCAAACTTGAAAGCTCTAATTCAAGCTCTATAAGACCTAAAACAATGTCAAAAGAGAATATTGGATAGACTAGAAGATTTAAAACTAAGAACACAGGAAGTTGCATTGGTGGGAAAATATAATCTATTGCTGAATAGTACCAATACTTTATTAAGGCAGAAATCTTGAATGCTCTGGATGAAGGAGGGTGAGAGATGTACTAAGTATTTTATGAGCTCAATTTCAATTAATAGGAATAAGAATTCTATTTGATTAATGCAACATGATATGAGGCGGATCCATGAGGACACTGAAAGTAAGAAGAAGGTTGCCTTATAGTACCTTACTCGACAATTTAGGATTGTAATGCTAGTAAAAGATATACTCGCAGAGGTTCTAGCAGGGCTTAACAACTTGATAAAGACGACAAGGAGGTGTTAGTAAGAGATATAATAAGGCAAGAAATCAAGAATGCTATTTTTCAATGAACCATGACAAAGCCCTAGGACTGGATGGTTATAATGGAAGATTCTTTCAAAAACATTAGGATATTGTAAGAGAAGAAGTGGTCGCAACAGTAGATAAGTTCTATAAGAGAGGAACAATCCTTAAGGAATGAAGCAAAACATTTATCTACCTTATTCCCAAATAAAGTAATGCAAAGAAGATGGAACAATTCAGTCCTATAGCTTGCTGTAGCTTTCTTTATAATACCATCCTAAAGATCCTAGCTAATAGGTTGAGAGTGAGCCTGGGGAAGATAATTAACCCTTAATAGAATGCTTTCATCAAGGGGAGCTCAATGGGAACAAATATCCTACTATGTTAGGAACTATTAGAGGGCTATAACTCTAAGAGGAGAATATGAAATTGCACAATAAAGATGGACCTTGCAAAGGGCTATGACTCAATCAACTGAAGCTTTCTTTTTACTATATTGAAGGCAATCGACTATCCTCCTCTGTTTAGAAAATAGGTAGAGGAATGTGTAAATGTTACTTTTATGGCAATTTTGGTGGATGAGGAACCTATAAAATTGATCAAAGCAAGGAGAGGTTTGAGGCAAGCGAACCCATTATCCCCTTACCTATTTATCCTATGTATGAAGGTTTTGTCAACTCTTTTTGTGAATACCATATGCTGCCACCCATAGTTCCAGTTCTATGGAAAATGTAAAGGTATGAAGCTCACATATCTAGTGTTTATAGATGATCTTTATTTTTTTACAAGGTTGAGAAAAACTCAATTGATTTAATGTTGCAAGCAACGAAGGAATTCCAAGAGATTTCAGGTTTAAGATGAAACCCTTTGAAGAGTTGTTTCTATTTATCTTACAACTCAAGTAGAGAGGTAGTATCTACAACTATTGAGATGGGATTAACATAAGGGCAACTACCCTTCAAATACCTAGGGGTACCAATTTCTCAAAAAAGAATCAGTATTGTGGATTGTAAACGTCCATTGGACTTAATTCATGGTAGAATCAATATATAGAGCAATCGATTCCTTAGCTATAGGGGTAGGCTGCAACTAAATCAGACAATACTGAGTAATCTTACCACTTATTGTATCAATCATTTATCCATTCCCAAAATTATACTTAAAGAAATCAATAGGAGGCTTAGGGAATTTTTGTGGAACGAATCAAACTAAAGCAAAAGTAAAGCGAAGATCAATTGGGACAAAATTTTCTAACCTAAGCAACAGAGGGATTGAGCATCCATTCAGTAAGGATGAATCATAAGGTGAGTAGGGGCATAATTTGTGGTGGTTGTGCCATAAAAAGGAGGATTTATGGGTCAAATGGATATACAATGTATTCATAAGAGTATCTAAATCTTACAGTCAAGACGGGATATGCCAAGCACTCTAAAAGAAATTCCAGAGACCAAACAATGGATGCAGGGTTAGGTATTTTATAGGATTGGGAATGGAGAAAGCACATCCTTTTGGTATGATAATTGACACTGTAAAGGATCTTTATATAAAGTGGAGAAGGTACAAGGCTTAAAATTGGTGGTGAATCCAACTATTAAAGTAAGTATACTTATTTTAAATAATCAGTGGAGATGACCCTTCCACAATAGTAAAAGTGCCAATTTCATCATGGAAGAGTTGCCACGATGTTAGGAAAGAGAGTATAATGAAATTCAATGGCTAGCAGATAACTCAAGGAAGTTCAACACAAAAGCCTATAAAACACTGTTACAAGCTACGCAGAGCACAAGATAGGAGTGGGCAGCCTTAGTATGGGACAATGATATTAATCCAGTTCATTCATTCATCTTATGGATGAGAATCAATAGAGGCTTGCTTACAAGGAGCAAGATCAAGTTCTCCATTAGCAATTTGAACTGAGAATTATGTAATGTGAAACTGGAAAGTTTGGAGTTCCTTATGATTAGATGCAAGTATACTAGATAAGTCTCGGATCAACTATAGAATATACTTAACGTGGCCTAATCAATAGATTCTTAGAGTGAAACTATTACTTAGCTGGATAAAATTAGAGTGTATAACTTGGCTGATCTAAAAGTTATCAGGTTACGTTGGGCATCTTTAGTTTACTACATATGGAAATAGAGCAATTGCAAAGTATTTAAACAAGAAAATAGGAGCAATGAGACAATTTTTCAGGATATCTTTCTACATTGCCGATTGGCCATGTTAGCTAGAGGAATAGTTACAAATCTGAAAAGTGGCAAGAAGAACAAATGGGGATTGGTATAATACTGGACTAGGTGGTTTCACAAGTTCCCTTGATCTCAAGATGTAGATGATTGCTAGGAATCGTAAATCTCTGTAATCTAGATTCTAAGGATTATTGTAGCGCCCCCTCACCGTAGGGTATACATCGGGACTCCCGACACGTATCCCACGATAAAGGTGCATTACCAGAACAGTTCTATTTATATCACATGGCATCGC
>JANZLF010000221.1:12237366-12249037 GCA_026546835.1 Erythroxylum foetidum | reverse complement strand
ATTATAGTAGACTCTCCTTCACCAAAAAACCTGACTTGAGCGTCGGAGGGGCTAATCGGGACACAACCCCCGACGTGTCTTTCTTGTTTTGTAGGTGTTTCGACGTTGAAGCTGACAATGGAAGCAGTTGATCACATGGAGTATAACGGCAACGTTCAGTCCAGCCAGAATCCGGCTGAACCACAATCCTTACACCAAGAAGTTACTAATCAATTGTGATGTAGTATTTGATGAAAAGAGCTCTTGGATTTGGTATGATGTACAACACCATACAAAGTTCACGGTAAGTAATGATAAAACTCCATCTGCTTTTGGTGAAGAAAGAAATGACAGCTCCAGTCCATCGGAACCAGTAGCTAGTTCATCTATGTCTTGAAGTTCATCTACACCTAATTCATCTTCCTCAGAGATACCAACAAAATGATCTTTGAATGAAATTTAAGCAGTTCATTTATGTCTTGAAGTTCATCTACACCTAATTCATTTTCCTCAGAGATATAACCATCAAAATAATCTTTGAATGAAATTTATGCAGTAACAGAGAGATGGGAAAAGGTTAAAGAACCAAATTCATTTGAAGAAGGCAATGCAAGTGACAAAATAGTTTGATGCTACGGAAGAAGAAATGAAGGCTTTAGAGAAAAACAAGACATGGGAACTAGTTGAACTAACGTGCAACAAAGAGGCAGTGGGCTTGAAATGGATCTACAAGGTTAAGTGCAAGTCATATGGTTCGATTTAGAAGTACAAGGCAAGGTTGGTTGCTCGGGGCTACATACAACATGAGAGATTAGAATTTGATAAGACTTTCGCTCCGATTTCGAGTTTTGATATTATTCGAGAAAATGGTTGCGGCTTTCACTTGTGGTTATTTCATGTCATCCAATAGTTCATAAATGCACAAGACATTGAAACTAGGCGTCACTTTATCAAGGAGCTTGTGGAAAAAGGGAGCATTAAAGTTATCCATTACATTACAAGTATTCAATTGGCTGATCTTTTCACTAAAGTCACTTCCTTTAGAAAAGTTCAAGAGTTTGAAAGAGTTATTGGGTGTTCTAATTTCTGCATTAAAGGAGAGTATGTTAGAAACTATGACTAGTCTTTGAATTAAGCTATTAGTTTGTTCCTATTCTTTACGCTCCAAGTTGTTATTTTTCAGACATGTTTCTAATGTCAGAGTAGCCCGGTAGGGAAGTAGTGTTTCCTTGTTTTTTGTTGAAGTTGTTATTTCTTTTGTATATAAAATGCTTTGATCAGATGAAGGAAAATTGCGTTATTTATGCTCATTTTGTTCTTGCCTGCCACTTGTTTGTTAAAAGTTCTCTTACAGCTATTATATTTTCCAGCAGCCTATTCTCCAACATAATTTGCAGGTTGTGCAGTTTATAGTACCAATTCTCGAGTTTATAATTTGAAGATGCTAAAAGCTAGTACAATGCTTGCTGGTTTCAGGGCTCCTCATGGAAGGTCTGACTGGTTGATTTGGATTCCAATTTGGATTTCAGGAGGTACCTTGTAGCTAATGACGCATGCAGTGCCGCACCGTATGGAAGCACTTCTTCGTTGAGTTTGTAAAATGGTGAATGACTTGATGCAAGTGGTCCTTGGGTTTCATTTTTCATCCCCAGAAAGCAGAAGTATCCAGGTATAGCTTCGGCTAAAAATGAGAAATCTTCTGCGCCCATCACCGGTTGAGCTTCTTTAACGTTCTGGGTGCCAAGCATGTCTGCTGCAACATCTAGGAAATGCTCGTGCAGCCCTCTGTCATTTACAGTTGGTGGGTAAAATGGACTACCGTTTGGATGAAAAGAGACAGTTGCATTGCACCTTTGTACACCAGCTTGCTTTACAATGACCTGTTATTCTCACAGTACGAAGTTAGCATCAGGAACAATTTTCTTGACTGCATGACGTAACAATACATTCAGAGTTAAGGGGTGAAGACAATATCAAGAGAACTGTTTGTCAAAGATCAGAGGTATAAGCATTAAAAAAGTGGAAGGGTACCTCTTCGATTCTTTGCTTAAGTAGGACAAAGCCCTCTTTAGAAAATGCCCTAAATGTTCCACCGATAACAACAGAATCTGGAATAACATTGAATGTGCCACCTCCTTCAAATTTTGCAACGGTTACCACCTGCACTTACATATGTTATGTTAGAATTTTTGTCCAGAAGTTGAAAGAAAAGAATGCTCTGTCGTAGAAAATAGGCTTAGCTTACAAACACAGGCAACAAAACCTAAAATTCATGTTGTGATTTATCATTGGCAAAGATGATTCACATCACATACCGATGGAGAAACACTTCTCCTCTGGGTTCTCGTGAGGAATTATGTATACTTGAGGAGGATAATTTCCTTGCTTCAAGAAAGAAGGGCAAAAAGATCTCTTTCATTTTATGAAAAACAGGCAATTTGTAGGCCATCAGAAACCCCAGCTGTTTGTTCGTGGTTTGTTTTAAAAGCATTCCAATTTGCATAAGAAAACTAGCAAATAAAAATACCATCAAAAGGCAAAAATGAGAGGGATGATATGATACTATTCTAGAGATATATTAAACACATTTCTACAAACAATACTTGACACATAAAAGGCCCAACGACAGCTGACAAATTAAATTGCATCGAACTGGTTTTGGTCCCTTTCTTTAGGTGAATCCATTTGGTTCTTTCAGTTAAACTTGCTTATGTATTTTAACCACAGAGAGCATAAGAAAACTTCTTATAACTTAAAAAGCACCTGCGAATCCAAGGGATCAGCTTCACGAGAAACAAGATGTTGCAAACTAATGATCACGTTAGAAGCTGCCAAGATAGGGTCTATTGTGTGCTGAGGAATGGCGGCATGACCCCCCTTTCCATTTATCACTGCCTCAAAGAAACCATTCCCAGCTAAAAGTGATCCATATCTGCTGGCAACTGTACCAATATGATAGCGCGCAGAAACATGGATTCCAAATATAGCACCAACTTTATCAAGGACTCCAGCTTCAACCATTTTCCTGGCTCCTCCACCTCCTTCCTCAGCTGGTTGAAATATAAGCACAACTGTTCCCTATCAAAACAATGAGAAAATAGTTCACTTCCATTTTCATGCAGAATCAGCATTCTGCAATAACTAGCTAATTACTTATATATGACTGCAAAAGACTGATTAATGGTTAAAGACTAGGATTTCTTCGACATGCAAGAACCTGTTATAAGCAAGTCAAAGATTGGCACAAATGACAGGTAACATTGAGCTAAAAACAAAAACAAAAGTTGCATTGTGCTTCAGGCCATGTTTTTGGAAATCAAAGTTTCAAGGTTATTTTAATAAGATTATGACCCAAAAAAGCCATGAAACTACTGGAAACACGATCACAGTGCTGCAGAAGAATGTTATCATCTGTGAAGATGGATGTCCAACATCTTTTAAATCGTTGAATCATATCACTTATTATACAGACAGTTACGGAAACTGATGATGGTTGCGCTCTATTCTAACCAAATAAATATGCCAACCCCTCCTAAAGATATCTAAAGACAAAATACAGGAGAAAGAGATGGATTAGATGCAGAACCTTCAAATCATGGCGTTGTTCTTGAAGCAATTTAGCAGCACCAAGAAGCATAGCAACATGTGCGTCGTGCCCACAAGCATGCATTTTTCCATGAACTTTGCTTTTGTGCTCCCACTCTAACGCTTCCTGTAACAACAACAACCAAAACTGTACTGTTATTCATTGCCATCCCGATAAATCGCTTTCGCAGTCTTATAAGCTTCTATTTCACTATCTAGAGCTTTTTTCTTCATCTGCGTGTGCATACTATTTAAAGCTATAGGATCTTAACAACCGACGTTTGTATTCTGTTTCCATTATCTTTCTTTTGGAGTCCAAGTTCTGAGGCCTATTATCAACAAGCAAGCACAGAAAGTTGGAAAAAAAAAATTCAAAAGAATACTGAGGCAAGACCTCAATAGCCAGAGCATCCATATCTGCTCTGATGGCAACGAAAGGAGGACCACCATTGCCAATGTAACCAACAACACCAGTCACAGCAACTGGGTACTTATAATGAATGCCCAGGTGATCCAGTTCAGCTCTTATAAGCTTGCTGGTCTCGAACTCCTCAAAACCAAGCTCTGGATTTTCATGGATTTTTCTCCTGATTCTGACCATATAATCTACAAGCTCTGGTTTCTTGGCATAGTCAAGGAAATAGACAGGGATTTCACCACCTTCTATTTGTCTCAGAACACCTTCAGAGTTGCTGAACTCTGGGATGAACAAGTGAAGAGCTATAACGTACGAGAGACACCCATTTGGAAAAACCCATGAATTTGTGTTAGAATCTTCTGATGTGGGGTTGGTGCCTTGATGGTAAAGATAGGATCTATGCTCTCTGTTCAGTGTCATCAATCATAGACAGGGGCGACTCAAGTAACCCACAAGGCCCCAAAGAAGTCCACGGAAGGTATCCGCTTGGATTCGGAGTGATCCTTCTCTTGCAAACTTGGAGTACAAAACAATTCATATGCTTTTCAAGGGAGGGCTGATCCCTGTCCATTTTCCTTGTCCTACCCTGTTCACTTTACATCTGAGCCATTTATTCATGTAGGACCCACATGAGTGGATGACTCAGATGCAAAGTGGATAGGGTAGGACAGGAAAAAATAGACAGGAGATTTGAGGGGTTTTCAAGGAGCAATAATTTTAACAATTTGGAAATTACATTTTTTATTTTTTTCTATGACTATGCATCATTCAAACTTTTAAATTTAAATTTATTTTAAAAATAGTCTACGATTATCCTTTCTATTTAATTTAAGATATTAATATAACAAATTATGTGATATTAAATATTTAAAAATATTAGAACTTCTAACCCTAGCCACCATCGACCTACTATTGCTTTGCCGACTGTTACTGGGCTATTGTCCATATCTTCGAAGTTTCTCCCTGTTGTTCTATATCGTTTGGTGAAAACTCATAGAAAGCACAAGTGCGTGTTAAGAAGTGAGTAGATTTAGAGAAGAGAGAATTATTTAGAAGAAGAGATTGTATTTTACTTGAATGATTTTAGTTCAAGTACAAAGAGGTATTTATAGGTACAAAAATGATTCTTCATATTTAAGTACATGAACCCATTAATGAACCCAAATAAATAAACCATACATGAACTCAAAACTATACATGAACCAATATTTAATTATGTAACTAATACATGAATATAATTAAACTCTTAACAATGAACTTAAGCATCCATGTATCTAGACTTTAAACATGCAATAACTTTCAAATTGCTCTTCAACACTCCCCCTTAATTTGAAATTTTCTTTCGAACTCCAAGTCTTGTCCTAAAATGTTGAAAATTTTCAAATTTGAGTGATTTTGTAAAAATATCCGCAACTTGATCATTAGTCATCACATGCTTGAGTTCCACTTCATTCTTTTGCTTATAGCCTTTAGCAACGAGCCTTGCTTTATATTTCTCTAAATTTACATTGTCATTCTTTTTTATCTTGTAGACCCATTTGACTCCAATAGCTTTGTGACCTTTAGGAAAACTTGATAATTCCCAAGTATTGTTTTTCTCTATTGCCTTGATCCCCTCCTTCATGGCTTGTCTCCATCTTTTGTCCTTCATAGCCTCCCTAAATTTTAAAGGTTCATTGTTTACAAGAAGACAAAAGAAATTACTTACATCAACATCATTGATTTCTTCTGTTTGTTCATAAATATCATAAATACTCCTTATTTTCCATGCTCCATCACTTGAACTTTCTCTATGAGTGGACGAATAAGAATGAGGTGTATTTGGATAAACAGGTAGAGTCGTCTCTCGAATATTTGTTGTGGTTTCTTGCTCTTCATCTTCAAAGTATAGGAAAAAATCATAAGTGCATTCTTCTTGTGTCTCCCAATCCTATATTGCTTCTTCATCAAATTCAACATCTTTGCTCACAACAATCCTTCTATTGCGTGGATTGTACAATCGGTAGCCTTTTGAATTTTGGTCATAACTAATGAATACATACTTAACACTTCGATCATCAAGCTTAGATCTTTCTTGTTGCGGCATATGAGCATATGCTATGCTTCCAAAAACTCTTAGATGAGCAACACTAGGCTTCATTCCATTCCATGCTTGTTGCGGAGTTTCATCTTTGATATTTCTTGTTGGAGACTGATTTGACAAATAAACTGCATAAGAAACAGCTTCTGTAACACCCCACTCCCACAAGACCCGGACCCAACATCGATGGTGATATTCGAGCCCGTGCCTTGCGAGGGTGGTATGATACATCATTCAGTCAAATCACAGTAGAAATTCATTTCTTTGAATCATACACATACATTATAAATATTATGCGGAAAAAATTTTCCCAGACAAGACCAAAACGCTTATGCAGAAATTTAGAAATACAAAACTGTTCAGACACTAATGCAGACGTAACTAATCCCATCCTCTTCTGTCACTCTATTATCACTATACACTCGTTACCTAACGGGGTATTCTTCTGAATCCTGAAAAATAATGGCAAAATTTGGATGAGTTTTTGCAAACTCAATGAGTGACCATCGTCGATGGTCCGCTCACTCATGTATCGAAACAACTTTATAACATATATTCACATTTCTGTCTATTTGGTCTCATTTTCCAATTCATATAGGTTTAACCTTATCTCATAATACACTTTCTCAAAAATTGCCCATTTACACATTTACAGAAATTCACATTCTAACATCCCATTTTTGATACATGCATATTTCACTCACTGACTATTGAGTATCATTTGGCTGTGACCGAGTACCTGAACTGTCTCATCAAATGGCTCAATAATATTTGTCCCCTATCCAATACTGGATACAGGGCTCAATATACGTCGAGCCTGAGACTCTAAATTACTCATAAGTTCGAAGCTCATTTCGCACGTTGAGCTAAAAGCTCTGATCAGTGACAACTCTAGTCGACAGCCTTAATATATCATACAACGCTAGGCATATAACAATATGTAATACATTTTACAAGTTGCTGTACCCCATGACTGATATCACATCGGTATATGGCATCTTGCCTGTCATTCAATCAAACATATCAAATCAAATGCAGTATGTAACACTTTTCAATTTATTTCAATGTTGTGACCGAGTGTCTGTACTGTCCTTAAAAGGGCACATCAATCGTTGAGCCATAGGCTCTGGAACTGTCCCATTAAGGGCTCATTAATCGTTGAGCTTGTAGCTCTAAAACTGTCCCATCAAGGGCTTATTAATCGTTGAGCTTGTAGCTCTGAAACTGTCCCATCAAGGGCTCATTAATCGTTGAGCTTGTAGCTATAAAACTGTCCCATCAAGGGCTCATTAATCGATGAGCTTGTATCTCTGAAACTGTCCCATCAAGGGCTCATTAATCGTCGAGCCAGAGGCTCGAAAATTGTCCCATTAAGGGCTCATTAATCGTTGAGCTTGTAGCTCTAAAACTGTCCCATTAAGGGCTCATTAATTGTTGAGCTTGTAGCTCTGAAACTGTCCCATAAAGGGTTCAATAATCGTTGAGCTTGTAGCTCTAAAACTGTCCTATCAAGGGTTCATTAATCGTCGATCCAGAGGCTCGAAAACTGTCCCATTAAGGGCTCATTAATCGTTAAGCTTGTAGCTCTAAAACTGTCCCATCAAGGGCTTATTAATCGTTGAGCTTGTAACTTTGAAACTGTCGCATCAAGGGCTTATTAATCGTTGAGCTTGTAGCTCTAAAACTGTCCCATCAAGGGCTCATTAATCGTCGAGCTAGAGGCTCGAAAACTATCCCATTAAGGGCTCAAGGCCCAATTATAACATTGAGCCATAAAAGCTCTGATCAGTGGCTGCTTCGGTCCCAACTATCATTAGCTGATTTTGCGTTCATGAATGAACGGCATGTGCCACGATTCAATTACTTTATTCACGTATTCGTATATCACAATTAGATAATCGATTCACAAATTGTCACATCAAAAACACATTCATAATTTCACATACCCATAATACTTCTATGTCAAATTACTTCAATACCCCGGACCTTCTGTCCGGAGTTCACAATCAATACTGTCCCACCATTATACTTCCGAAAATTTCAATCATCGAATTATAACACTGAATAATTTGAGCACCGTCTAGGTCACTCACCTGGCTTCCGCGCTAACACCTGGAAGTCTCAGCAATGTCGGTGGGCTGAGTTTCCAAAAGCCTCTATCACAAATCAAACACTCTATCTTACACATTGCCTAATCAGAAATAAAACTCATGTTGCAATTTACAACAATTACATATCATGCTCTTCCGTGACATTCCTGACACTATCCTAAAAATTTTCCCCGTCAAGGTCTTCCCTAATTATCAGAATTCAATTGATACTCAATCAGTCAATTCATTTCAGAAATCCGAAAGTTAATCTCCAACATATAACCATATTTTACACTAAACTACTATCCCAAATTCTAAACCTTTAAAGACTGATTTAACATTTCCCTTCTTCAGAAAACATTGAGACCTTTGTCTCTAGTTCATAACAAATCAGAAATTGTCTCATTTGACAAACTGTACAGAAATTTATGGTTTAAAAACCAAAGCATGATTATTCTGGAAAAGGGGGTCCTCGTCGCGGCAAAAAGAAGCTCGTCGCGGCGAAGGTCTGAACTCACCGCGGCGAGGGTATAGGTGAGCGCCGCGGCGTGCTCCCTTATTCGTGTCGCGGCGTGCATCTTTGTGCGCACCGCGACGTGCGGGCCTTCGTGCACCGCGACGTGTGCAAATTTAAGTGCCGCGACGTGCGCATGAGTACGTCGCGGCTTGCGACCCTGATTTTCTCCAGAATCCTGATTTTTCAACACTCCACTCCAATTCCTCTAATCAAATCAACACATGAATCATCTAAACACTTAAATATCACTAGTACTCCCTTTTTCAACCCACTTTAAACCAATATTATTCACCAAACAATCCAAATCTATCCATACATGATAACCCTAAAAACCAACATATAAATCACCCATTTTAACACTTTTAACACTCAAAACAAGAATCAATCAACTAATCAAGAGAAAAGAGGCTTAAACTTACTTGATTTGGCTCACAAGATCCTTAAACTCTTAGTAATTTCGTCAAAGAAATCAATTTCTTCTTCTCTTCCTCTTCTTCTTCACGTCTCCTCCCATTTTTCCCCCCTCTCAAACCCTAATTTCCCCTTTTATACCATTTCAATTTATGAAAAGTCCATTTTGCCCCTTTCTTTAACCTTAAGTCTTATACCTTTAAGTATCTTGCCCAAATTGTCCTCATATCAATTCTTATAACTTTACTATTTTAATTCAGAAATTCCGACCCTTAAGGACTGAATTGAGATTCAAATCTTTCAGAATCACTCACTTCCATGCCTAGCAATTTCCAATTCAATCGATTTAAGATAAAGGATGGACTTTTTCAACTTGAGACTAACTTAAAATTTCAAAACAAATTTATTATCTTACTAATCAAAGTTCAACTAATTTTTGTCAATTTAATGTTCAAATCCAAATTCATTTTTTTTTGTTTGATTCAAATTCTAATTCTAACTTAATTAAATTATATTTAAGTCTTTAATTTTAAATCTAATTCAGTCAATTAAAATTAATTTATTTTGAACTAAGTAAAATTCTATAGTAATATCTCTATTTGTTGTGAAGTTTTAATATGTTTGAAAATTTGTGCTCCTTATTGGAATTAGTAACCAATGTTTATTTAAATTTTGTTTATGCTTAAAAAAGACTTGTTAAGTTACACCTAAACAATTAAAAGAGAAAATAATTAAAATAATGGAATGATTTAGATTAACAATAATTCAGATTGAGTCACAATCCTTAAAACCTGAACTTAAATAAAAATTGTTAAACCCAAATCAAATTTGAACTCGAATTTAATTGAATTTGTATTAAAAAAATCTTATATTCAAAACAATTTGAACTTGTTTGTGAGATTGAGTATGAACTTTTAAGACCTGAGACCGATATAAAATTTCAAAACAAATATCGCCTTACTAATCAAAGTATGATTTGTTCCAGTTATTTTTATGTTCAAATCCAATTATTATAGTTTGGTTTAAATTATAATTCTAACTCGATTAAATTAAACTTAACTCATTAATTTTAAATCAAATTAAGTCATTCAAAATCAGTTTGTTTTGAGTTGAGTAACACTCAATAGTAATACATCTTTTTGTTGTAAGGTTTTAATGCAATTGATAGTTTGTTCTCCTTATTAGAATTTGTAAATAATGTTTATTTAAAATTTTCTTAATGCTTAGTAAACACTTGTTGTTTTCTCCATTTTTAAGTTACACCCAAAAAATTAAAAGAAAGAAAATATTAAATTGATGAAATAACTAAGATTGACAATAAATTAGATTAAATCATGACCTTTAGGACTCAAACCTAAGTAATAAAAAATTATTAAGACCGAATCAAAATTGAATTCGAATTCAAATAAATTTGCATAGGAGAATCCCAAATTCTAAATAGTTTGAACTTATTTGTGAGATCGAGTTTGAATCTTTTCGACCTAACATTGGTCCAAATTTTCAAAACAAATTTATTGTCTTGCTAATAAAAGTTTAATTTATTATTGTTATTTTTTTTGTTAAAATCCGTTTTTTATAGTTTCGTTCAAATTATAAATTTAATTTAACTTGTTAATTTAAATTCTAAGTAAGTATATTAAAATCAATTTATTTTGAACTGAGAACATTCTACAGTAATATCTCCATTTGCTACGAGGTTTTAATACGATTGTTGATTTATGCTCCCTATTAGAATTAGTGACCAATATTTATTTAAAATTTTCTCAGTGCTTAAAATAGACTTGCCATTTTTCTCTCCTTTTTAAGTTACATATAAACAATTAAAAAGATGAAAATTAGGTAATAATTAATTGATAATAAATCATATTGGGTCACAGACCTTACGACCCAAACTTGAATTAGAAAAAATTATTAAAATTAAATCAAATTTGAACAGTTTGAACTTTTTGACTTGAGATCAGCTTAAAATTTTAAAATAAATTTACCGTCTTACTAATCAATCTTCCAACTTATTCTTATTATTTTTACGTTCAAATCTAATTTCTTTTTTGAGTTTGGTTCTAATTCTAATTCTAATTTGATTAAAATAAATTTTACTTTTAAATTTGAAATTTGATTAAGTTAATTAAAATAAATTTATTTTAAACTGAGTAACACTTTATAGTAACGTATCTATTTGTTATAAGGTTTTGATACCATTGATAATTTATGCTCTTATTGGAATTTGTAGACAACGTTTATTTAAAATTTTCTTAATGCTTGGTACAGACTTGATATTTTTCTCTCTTTTTTAAGTTACGTTTAAACAATCAAAAGAGAAGAAGATTAAATTGACGCAATAATTAAGATTGGCAACAAATCAGAATAAGGCTATGTTTGGTTGAGCTTTTATCAGTAGAGCTTTTGTCAGTAGAGCTTTTTTGAGAAGAGCTTTTTTTAAAAACCAATTGACTGTTTGGCTGTCAATTAAAAAAATAACTTTTTTAATTGAGCTTCATATAGTAGACTGTTTGACAACATAAAAATAAAAAGCACTTTTATTAATTTTAACTATATTTTATTTTATAATAAAATTATTTATGCTAAATAAT
>JANZLF010000221.1:12210795-12228593 GCA_026546835.1 Erythroxylum foetidum | reverse complement strand
TATCATACAAAACTCTTAGAAATCTCTAAAGACCCTACTTGGAGAGTTCAAGTTAGATCGTTGTGGGATCAACTTGTCCATAGGTGAAGTATGAAAAGTTATCGGATTTTTGCTATAATTGTGGCATTTTGGGGCATCAAGGTAAGAATTATCGACGAGAAAAGATTGCTCGGACTGAGGAGGAAGGGCGGAAGGCTTTTAGGTCATGGATGAAAGCTAGACCAGTGCAACTTAGAGACAGTATGAGCTCTATGGTACTGATGGACAGATCTGCACATGTGGCTTCTATGATTGAACTATAGGGGACATCTGTTGAGGTCATGTGTGGTGTTGAACGACAATGTGGGGGAGTGGCTGATGATGCCAATTTTAATATGCAGTCTGTTTTGGTGGGTGACTCACTTGAGGATGGTGAAGGTAATGAAAATAGAATGGACAATGTTATGCTAAAGGAAGGGCGAATTGAGGGGCATGTGAAGAGAGGTGCTGGTAGGGGTAAGGGTAGAGGAAAGAAAGGTGGTGTTTTTGAGGGGGAGTCTAATTGTCTAGATGGGCAAGTTCTTGCTGGAGGTTTGGGTGACTGTCTTCTAACAGTCCCTAGAGGGAAATGAGGTGCCTTGCTTGGTATTGTCAAGGGGTGGGATCACCCTTGACAGTTCATCATTTGCTGGAATTGCAAATGAAGTTTGATCCTACATTTATTTTCTTGATTGAAACAAAGAATAAGGAAGAAAAACTAGAACATCTTAGGATACGATGTCATAAGACTGCAGCTGTCTATGTTCCTCCTATTGGAATTGGTGGTGGCTTAGCTGTGTGGTGGAAGGATTGTGTTACTGTAACAGTTGTGGAAAAGGGCAAAAATCTTATTATCATGGATGTATGTAATAATGACGATGGTGTTGTCTGGAGGATTTTTTGGGTTTATGGTGATCCTGATTTGAAGGTGAGGGCATTAAACTGGGAGAAACTTGTGAGGAAAGCTAGGGGAATTATGTGCCCATGGATTTGTATAGGAGACTTTAATGATTTCCTTTATCATCATGAGAAAGAAGGGGGCCAGAGAAGGGCTGCTGGGAAGTTGACAGGTTTTAGGGATATGATTACGCAGGCAGGTCTTATTGATTTACCTTCGAAAGGGTTGTGGTATACTTGGATTAATAAGAGGGAAGAAGGTGAGATTAGGGATAAAATTGATAGAACCCTGGCCAATCAACAGTGGGTTGAACAATATCCTAACTTTCAGGTTACGAATCTACCCATTGTTGGTTCTGATCATGCCCCTGTTTTACTTGACACTGCCCTGAAAGAGCATAAGGGTATTAGGCAGTTTAAGTTTGAAGTTTTTTGAAGTGAGCATCCGGACTGTGCTCAGATTATTGCAGCAGGTTGGGAGCGCCAATTTGGTGGTTCTAGATTGTTTCAGATAGTGCAGAAACAAAAAGCCTGTAAATCCAAGCTCATTGAGTGGAGTAAGAAGGTCTTTCCTAATTTCCGTAAGGAGATTGATGATATTATGGCACAGGTAGCTGATTTGCAGTTACGAAATAAATGTAATGCAGAGGAAACAATTCAGATTAGGAAGCTGGTTGGCAATTTAAAGAAGGTTTGGGAAGGGGAAGAGCAATATTGGTTTTCTAGGGCTAGGGTGAAATGGTTAGCTGCTGGGGATAAGAATACTAAATTCTTTCACCAGTCCACTTTGCAGAGACGACAGGGTAATAAGGTTCTTCGCATTAAAGGACATGATGGGAACTGGATAGAGGATGAATCTGGATTAATTGCACATTTTTGTGAGTTTTATCAGAATTTGTTTACTAGTGAGGGATGTAGTGATCTGGATGCAGTCCTCCATGTTGTCCCTAGGGTTGTTACTGATGAGATGAATGAGTCTTTGGTTGGGGAGATAGCTGAGGATGAAATTATAGCAGTTGTTTTTCATCTTGGAGCATTGAAAGCACCAGGACCTGATGGCTATAATGGTTTGTTTTATCAGAAGTTCTGGGGTATCCTTCAACATGCTATTGTTGCTAGTGTTAAGAGTTTTTTTCATCATGGGTATATGTTAAAAGAGCTGAATATGACTTGTGTGACCTTGGTACCCAAAGTGAAGACTCCATAGGATTTTTCATAGTTTCGACCTATTAGCTGTTGTAACTTCAGCTACAAAATCATATATAAGATCATGACTGAGAGATTGAGGGTGTATATGGGTGAGATAATTACTTGCAACCAGAGTGGCTTTGTGGAGGGGAGGCAGATACAGGATAATCTTCTGGTAGCCAGTGAAGTGTTTCACAATTTGAAGATTAGGAAAGGGAAGAGGTATGGTTTGGCTTTGAAACTTGATATGGCTAAAGCTTATGATAGAGTGGAGTGGGTTTTTTTGCAAGCAGTTTTGGAGAAAATGGGTTTCAATTCTACTTGGATAAGGTGGATCATGGAGTGTATCTCCTCTGTTACTTACATCCTCAATGTCAATGGTAAGAGATCTGGTCTTATTACTCCAACTAGGGGTCTTAGGTAAGGGGATCCCCTATCCCCTTTCCTGTTTTTGTTTGTGGTAGATGTTTTATCCCGACTGGATAATAAGGCCATTTTGTCTAGACAGTTAGAGGGACTTAGGTTAGTAGGAGATTGTCCAGTCTTGTCCCACTTACTATTTACTGATGATGCATTGTTTTTCTTACCTGCTGATGCGGCTAATGTGTCTTTTATGTTTGATCTCCTTGATAAGTACTGTAGAGATTCAGGCCAGAAGGTGAATATGTCTAAGTCCAGTATCATCTTCAGCTCCAATACTCCTGCAGTCAAGAGGAATGAATTGACGTTGCTTTTGGGAGTTCATGAAGCGTCTAATCCGGGGACTTATTTGGGGCTTCCTAATTTCTGGGGCATGACAAAGAGAAGAGCAGTGGAGTTTATCATGGAGCGGATTATCAAGAAGATGAATGGGTGGAAGACCAAATTGCTCAGTCAGGGTGGTCGGGAGGTACTTATCAAAGCAGTGGCTTGTGCTATGCCGATTTATCTGATGCTATGTATCAAGTTCCCTGCAAAATCCTGTGCTGAGATTAATGCTGTGCTTGCTAATTTCTGATGGGGGCAGCAGGATCATGAGCATAGGATACATTGGGTTAGCTGGCTCACAATGACAACAAGTAAAAGTGTTGGAGGCATGGGTTTTAAGGATCTGAAGCTGTTGAATATTGCTTTGCTTGCTCGGCAGTGTTGGAGATTGTTTATACTTTCCTAAAACCTCTTGTCTGCAGGCAAAAAAGGGGTCTAGGGCTTCTTGGATTTGGACTAGTTTGTTGGAAGGGAGGGATTTCTTGAAGCAACATATTCAGTGGCAAGTTATGGATGGTCGCAGCATCAATATTTGGGAAGAACTATGGATTAAGGGTAAATCAGTGCCTAAACCTGAAAGCCTTCCTATCGGTGCTCCCCAGAAAGTGGCAGACTTGATTGATTCTCATGCGGAACAATGGAAGCTTGAGGCTGTGAGGGACTATCTTACTAATGATCAGCAGAACCAGATACAAGCAATTCCTTTGTGTGGTAAAGGTACTTCAGATAGGTATATTTGGCCAGGAGCGACTAATGGCATTTACTCTATTAAAGTGGGCTATCAGCTATTGCAACAAGCTACAGTAACTTCAATCTTTAATAGAGCTGCCACTTCTCATTTTGTGGACAAGTCTCTTTGGAAATGGCTTTGGAAACTCAATCTCCCATCCAAGATTAAGGTATTCCTTTGGAAAGCCTTTAGAAATATATTGCCTACTAATTCTAATTTGATTCATCGATCAGTTCATACTGATCCCTTGTGTCCTATATGCTGCTGTGAATTTGAGACTATTGAGCATATGTTTTTTCTATGTCCTTGGACACAATGTGTGTGGTTTGGTAGTGCATTGGGTTTACAAATTCCAAGGCAAGGGTTGTCTACTTTAGATGCATGGCTGTTGGATTTGCATGAGGCTTTAAAGAAATCTTTGTCTGATGATGTTCCTATGGTGTTTATTGTTATTTTGCTTTGGAATATCTGGAAGCAGAGGTGTAAGATGGTCTTTCAAAAGGTTAGACCAGATCCAATTAGATGTATTGAGCAAAGTTTTGCTTTCTTGGTTGAATAAAGCTCTACACGGTTGCATGATAGACTGCAGAGGATATCATCTCCGAAGAAGATTTCTTGGATCAAACCAGTAGTAGGATATTTGAAGTTGAATTGCGATGGTGCTTTTAAAGATGGGGGGGCAGGTTGGGCTGTGCTTATTCAGGATGCTGCAGGTGATATAGTATATGGTTTAGCCTCAGATTGCAAGGTAGGGTCTGCACTTGAGGCTGAAGCTATGGTTGTATATGAAGGAGTGAAGCTTTTGGAGCGGAAGGGCTATCATAATGTACAGATTGAATTGGAATCACATATTGTGTATTCGGAAATAATAAAGAATAAAGGGAAGGATCAATGGAAAATTCATTCATACATTTCTGACATACTGTATAGATTACAGCACTTTCAGGGTATTGACTTTGTGCTAATTAATCGGGAAGCTAATAGGGCTACTGATTGGTTAGCAAAGCAAGCCCGTAAGAATATGTGCTTAGGCAATTGGGTTTTAACACCCCCATCTTCTCTAGTTGGCATTTTAAGTCGTGATGGATTACCAGCTCCTCCTTAATTGTTGAGTTTTGAAAGCGAGAGGCTAGTGAGGCTACAGTAGTTAGTACTTTAGGATGTTGTGCTTCTTGCTTATTTCTTTTCTAGTTGTATTGATGTACTTATCATAGCTATTCCTTCTTAATGAAAATTCTTTTTCTGACTAAAAAAAAATCCATATCAAAACAAACAACACATGTTATCACAGGATACCCAATTTATAATTCTCTTACCTTACCAAACTTCAAATTCAACTCCAAGATTCCAACTATTACAGCACCTTCAAAGCAACTAATATACTTCCAAAACCAAGATAGATGTAATGTGTTTTTTAAAACCCAAAGCACATCAGCCTAGAAATTAAGAGAGCTTCTTCATGCAACACATGGAAAGGAGTTTATAAAATCAAAATAAAAATGTAGAGCAAGGAATCGGTGGAAAGAAGATAGCAAATGAAGGCTACCAAAGTCTTGTAAAGGCTTGACACCTAAGTTGATAGGTGTCTTCATTATGTATTGCCACATATATCTCCAATGCATGACTCCCATTTGCCTCTATTTATGATGCCAATTGCAACACTTCCATTGGTCCACTTGTCAACTTATTAACCATGCCATTTGTTACATTCTTGCCAAGCCATTTGTCAATTAATTACTCATGCCAAATGTCATTAACTCATAAGCTTAATCTTTGCAATTTTCATATATCAATTTATCTTGCCACTTGAAAAATTTTCCTATTCTAAATATACATTTAAATACCTCAATTCTCCAATAGTATCAATTAATTCTAATTTACTCACTATAATCCACTTGATCACAAAAAAAAAATTCAAGTCATAAGTTTTTCATATTCTAATCATAGCAAAATTCTAACTCCTATCACACATATACTTTCATAAACTTGTATTATTTCATCTAGGGTATATTTTAGAGCCTTACATTAAGTTATCCATCACATAGCCCTTCTCTAAGAGTTCTTCTACTTACTTTTATATCTCTTTAGTCTTCTCCATATTTGTTCGATGGATTAGCAGGTTTGGAATATAAGCACTCAAAAGGGTAAAAGACATAGATCTCCCATTTGGTTTACGAAATCTTAGAAAAACTTTATGATTTTTAAAATTCTCAAAAAAACTATTTCTAGTTTTAAATTTTCAGAAAAATTCATTCTTTTAGACTTCAGTTAAAAAATAAAGACGAAATATATGTAATATGAATATTATATATGACTTAATCAAATGTCATTAATATGGTAACCCATCTCAACTCTTAAACACAACTTGGATAAATTAAATTTAATATAATTGTAATAAATTATTAATTTGAGTTATATATAATTGGTTCGATATAAATATACATATAAATAGTATTTGATTAGTCTACATCTGATATTCATAATGAGGGTGTTTTGTCATTATTTTTTAACCAAAGTCTTAAAGGAAGATGGTTTTAGAAAATTAAAAAATTAAAAGGAGTTTTTAGATAATTTTAAAGATCAAAGAGTTTTTATAAGGCTTATTTAACTACATTAGAGGTATATGTCTTTTACCTGCATTCAAAATAAGATCAATTTGGTACTTTATCTCTCTTATAGGGAGTAACACACTCGGAATAACCTCTTAAAAGAGATCCTTAAATTCATCTAAAAGAGACATAAAACCACTAAGTAAAGTAGTATTAGCATCAACATCATGAGAAAGGAAAGATCCTTTATAAATAAGAAAACTTATCTTTCATTTGGCTAAGAATGCATCTTTCACACCCCCACTCTCGCCAACAAGCTCACACCTTTCTCCTCATTTTTATCTCTTGTTTTTGCTTTGCGCAAAGTGATTGAAGTTTTCTTTAATGTTTGCTATAATTTTTTTCCTCTTCTATCTATCTTGCTCACTGTCATAAATCTTAGGTTAATCTTTACAAATTTTTGTGAAAATGGAGTAGGGATGATAATCAAGACCAAGGACCGTTTTATAAAAAAAAGTTTAATCTAAGAAATTGAGCACAAAATATAAAGAAGCATATGAGTCACCATACTCACATAAAAGAAAAGATTGAGAGTGATAAAACTATATGATTTGATCCACTAGCAAATTAAATAAGTTCATAAGTTGTTAGGGAACTAAAACAAGAGTTGCTCTAAAAAGATTGAAGAAAAACACTTTAAGATTTTTGATTGAACAATAACAGTAATAAGTTATATATTACAATAAAGGTTCTTATAAACATAAAAGCCTAAAACTAATAAAAAATCAAAATCTTAAACAACTAAAACACGTGCCCAGTGTCTATCTTAGAAGCACATCAACGCTGATTTTGTTTTGGAGCTTTGAATGGATGTAATAAAGACGAGTCTGGTGCTGGTCACATGTTCAACTTTGACACCAATTTGCTCCAGTTTCTTTAATTCACAAAATAAACAGAAGATGGACACCTGATGCTCATATGACTCTAGCCTGGCTACATTCTGTTTCCTAACCTTCAAATTTTGGTGCAATATGGGTGCCAATTGTCTTTTGTATTCAGTGCTATTCAAGTTTTGTAATTGCATTTTTATAAAAATATGAGGAGATAATTGATAATCTTTTTGCCGTACGTTGAAGCGGAAGCAAGAAGACATTATTGATTATCCACGGGACCATTGTATGAAAACGACTTGGTTATGGATGATATTAGGCCCATATTAGGCATCCACCTAGACAACATCTTTATGTACCCAAGAGCTCCACATTTTTCCAGGGCTTCGGCCCTTGTTTCAAGTCAAAATTATCTCTTATCCAAAACTTAGAAAAGCCTCTCCAATTTTTTATTTTTGAATGTCATGCTCTACTCCAAGTTTAATACGGCTAGATCCTTAAAAATCAATCGGCCATTAAATTATATTTCTGTACTTGTTTTGTTACATCAAAATCGCGAAACAAGCGATAACGAGTAAACACTACTCTTTGCGCATCAGTGCGTAGATGGTGACTTATGTTAGGACGAGGCGTATGTCAGACGCTCTTTGTACGACGCTACTCAAATCCAAGCGGCCTAAGAAATCGATGCACTGATTACCTTCTCGAAGAACATGAGCGGTATTGGGTTATGGAGCCCCTTCAAGATAAGAGGATATCATAAATCAGACTAGCTAGGAGAGGGAAGAGTAAATCATCCGCAGGAAAGGCTAGACAGTGCAGAACTTCTATAGAATCGGACTCAATCATAAGTCCATCCTAAGGATACTCTCTAGCAAAGGCAAGCTCATACTATAGGGTCAAGAGTTCTACGACCATGATGGTGGTAATCCCAAACTCACAAGAAAAACCTGCTGGCTAATTGCCTTGGCTATCTCAAAGCAGGTCGTCAATCGCTGCCTAGCCAAGGGTACCTCTACGTTCCGTCGAAGTTGAGTTTGACCCTCCGAACATTTCTGTATTATGATTGTGTGGTTTAAAACCACGAGACTTAGGTAGTGTATGGTTGTTGTCTCCGTTAGTGTGGACAGAAGATAAAACAAAAAACTCATATCCCTCCCTTATGTTTGATTGCTATTCTCGAATTTTTGTCCTCCGTCTCCAGATAACAGGGACAAAAGTTTTTGTTTCTCTAGAAAAGAAAGGACAAAAATTTTTATCCCTTATTTATAATGTTGCAAGCACATTGCACTGGACAAAAGTTATTGTCCTTCTCATTTTGTGTACACAACTTTTTGTTATTAACATTAATATTATTATTATAAATTTTGTATTAGTCATTATTTATTATTATTATTATTATAAATTTTGTATTGGTTATTATTATTATTATGATGATGATGCTGATGATTATTATTATTATTATTATTATTATTATTATTATAAGTTTTGTATTAATTATTACTATTATTTACAAATTTTATATTTATTATTATTATTATTATTTATTTTTATCTGTTTTGTCTATCATAATCAAATATTTTGTTATTTCTAATTTTTATTTTATTTAATTTCTAATTTTTGTTTGATTTTGTCTCCATTTTTTTTTTTCTGTTTCGTCCTGCTACAAGAGAGAAGAACCTTACGCAGCATTAAAGGTAGATGTCAGCTATGGATGCGCAGCAGCGACCTAATGAAATAGGAATATCGCTTTATTCAATAACTTAAGTTGACGGCAATTTCAATGTGCCGGCAAGTAACTGTACATCCACCTCTTTTCCTTCCTACACTCACTTGTCATTGACGAAAATGTGTCTCTGCCCTTCCATTTCGCTGTCACATTCAATTGCCGTGGTCCAACTTATTTTCCGACACATTGAACCGCAGGACACCCGTAATCTTAAGAACTGGGGAATTTTGTACAAGGCTTTTCTTACTTTACGTTTCTACCTATTACGGCCTAAACTTAATTTCCGGCAATAAATAGTTAAACACAACTTAGCAAAATTCACAAGTTCAAGATTATGAATGAAAAATATTAGACCCAAGAAAACGTTTATCTTTCAATGTCTCAAACAATTTTATAAGAATAACTTTGATTAAAAAATATAAAGTTGAAATCTAATAATTATGTGTATATATAGATATATTATTTGAGGTGAAGGTTCAATTTTAATTTGTTGGAAAGGGAATTACACGCTTTTCTTAATTTTTAATGAATTATGCATTATCTATCTTTAACTCATCTGAATTGAGTGGCATAGATAATCATCTTGGCATACTATAAGCGTTAAATCCAAGTAATCAGTTAAAGATTAGAACTTTAGCGAAGACGGTATGAAAATGTTGGTTAAAATTCTGAAATTTGGAGCTTTTATCTTTTTCTTGTGCGAGATAAGGTCATCGAATGTGATAATTAGCTGCCACATCTAATCAAAGACCAAACTCTGAATATTTTTATTTGTAATTCCATGCACCGAAGTATAGCATAAGTGCTGGACCCTCTCTATGAGCTTTATCTTCGACAAAGTCAAGCACACTTCCTCTTGTTGTATCGCATTATATTGGCAGATAATTCCGACTTTTTAAGAAACGACACTGGCTATGGGCTATTGAGCTCTTATTACACTGATTAAATCCCAAGGCAAGAGTGGTTTTTTCCGATGTACCCAAAGAATTGGACAAGGCACATGTACTGCTATAGCAGTCCTGTTGGTTGAAAGAACAACGTCGCATTAAATGGTCCAGTGCCTTGTATTTGATAGACATTTCCAGGAAAATCTTCCATACTTGTCAGAAATTTCAGAAACTGGGACCATTTTGCCAGATGAGAAAACAAATATAAGAATATATGAGTTTTCTTTTCTAACTGTAAATCTTCTTCTTCTACAAATTAACCTTTTTAATAAAATTGCATATTATTTAATTTGTTCAGTATCAATAAAATTTATATTGTTGTTATCGTTAGTTACCGGGCACGGCATAGGGTCAGGCTTCGACTCTTTAAGGGCACAATTCTAATTTTCAACCTCGGCAATCAAATATTATTTGCATTATCGGGAAAAAAAAAACCAGACTTTTAAATGGAGACCATCTAGAAAGTGACACTATTAAAATCTGTGGATAGAATCACACAACTTTTTGACTTCTTCTACGTTGTAGACAAATTTACTTTTTTTTTTCCCCCCCCTCAATGGATCTTCGGATTAATTCATCTAATAGTTGTAAGGAAGAGAGAGAATTACGCAACCCGAAACTAAGAATGTCCCAAGTCGACCCAAATCAGGCACCTGACGTACGTATTCGTAATTCTTTCAGACGAAAAGGGCGCCGGTGGCAAGCCTGGGCCTGCTACTCTGTCCAAACCTTGCCGCCTACGTATTCAGTAATGTATTCGAACACGCAACTGGACTGGACATACAGGTTCAGTTTTTAATTTTTTATTTATTTTAGTTTAATAATTTTATTATAATTTATTAATTAGTCGCTTAATTTTATAAGTTAATAATTTTTTTAATTAAACTTTAATCCTTTTTTAACTTTATCCAGATTTTATAACAGTATTTTTTAAATCTTAAATCTCTTTCATCAGTTTAAAAGAACATTCAAAATAATATATCCCTTATTTTTACATATGGATGCTTCGTTTCCTTGAACGCTCATCTAACAGTTAAGCCTATAACCTCACTTATTTTGATCATTAGGTTACTTATATCTACTGTTTGAATTATCACTTCTAGATAAAGCAAAATCGTTAATAAAAAGAAATTAATCCTTCAAGAAAGTATAAATTAAGAAAAAATAAAAATATATAATTAAAATAAATTTTAAAAAATAATATTAAATTTATAAAATAAGAATTTATTATCCTAAAAAATATATTTAGAGGTTAAGAGCTGATTTTTATTTCCATGGACAAGGAATATAATCCAAACGAAAACACAAAAGTTGTCTTTATCCATATGTGAAGTAAACAGCAAAATGAATTGAGATAAACACGGCCGAGTGAGTACGCACCCTCGGTTGGAATAATAATTAATAATCTAAGAAATCAAAAGAGTTATTGTCAACGTCGAAATCACCAAGTAGCGACCATACCTATCAGGATTACGTCTTAAGGGCTTATCCGGTGCAGTTGAACGGCCATAAATAAAGTAGGGAAATCCAATGGCGGAAACAGGCAATAATAAAATTTAAATGGATATTGCGTGCTAAATAAATCAAAAGACTACACTAATAAAAGTCGAATCCCTCCCTCCAACCCAAGGGCCAACAGTCACAGCCCGACATTAAATCACGGTATAATATTAATCAGCTCTTTATCAGAACGATCCACTATCTTCCGTTACTACTAAAAATCGAATATAAGATCTTGTTTCAACTGACCCTATTAGTTAGCCAGCCAAGCTAACCGTGCAGGCTAAAACTGTAATAAGCTGCGATCGTCTGGAAGTGTCTTTCTTTAGAACGGATCGTACCATTCTTTCCCTCCTTTTCAACCCATCCACGCCTTCTCCACTCTTCAGTGCCAACATCTAGATCGTACCCTTTGGCAGGCACTCTTCAGTGCCAAAATCTATCTCTATACGATATCTTATAATCCAAAGAAGATAAAAACTATTCAATAACTAAAGAGAAACATAACAATTGATGATTTTTAGAGCTGCAACAGACAGGAGAAAGACATTACATGGAAGATCAAGGACATTCAAATTCTCTTACAATAATATTACGGGACTTGAAACAAAAATACATGAGCAAATCGATATCCACTCTGCTATGTACCTACTGCAACAAAAGTGATTGTCCAAATTCTTCAGAGTTAAATCCCCCCAAAACAGTCTCTACTCTTCACTCGCAATAAACCTTAAACAATTTGTCTTAAATATGTACAAACATAATATGATCAGCAATTCTTCGTTTAAACATCACATTCTCAACCCCTCCCCTCCTCTCCAACCCAATATATACACCAATTGTAAAAGAGGATTCCGCTCAAAACCAATAACTCAATGATCACACTTCCGAGGAACCAAATCACTAAACAACGGCTTCATCTTTCACTTCACCAGCTCAGAGACCCAATCCACGTCCGGAGCACAAGTTGATTGGCTCTCATCTCGCTCCACTGAATTCTCCTTACTCAGCTTCTCCAACATCTTCGCTCGCAGGTCCCGACCCGACTCCACCCTTTCCATTACAGGCTCCTCCTCACAAGCCTTGTCCCAGAAATCTACATGTCCAAGTCCAGATCGAGTTGGCACACGTGTCGGGGTCGTCGGCAAACTATTAAATCCAGGTCGGAGAATTGACCCGCGTGGAGAAACGAATCCCGATCCACCAACCTGCACATTCCATGACGATGGTAAAGACTTCACCTTACCTAGCTGCAAGTTCCTCAAAGAAGCCACCATTTCATTTACAGAAGCAGACCCCAGCGACCGACTCAAAGTCTGTGTCATCGGCGACATAGGTGGCGAATCACCAGACGGAGTTGTTGGAGGAGAAACCGACAGCGTAGATGACAAGAATGGAAGCGACTTAGAGCACGATGCCTCAATCGCTTGACGGAGAGGCGACCCGTCATAGGACTCGGGCGAGTTGAGATTCTTTGGACTTTGCTGCGGTAAAACCCTTAGCTGCTCCGGCGTGTGAGCGAAGAAACAAACCCTCCTCCGACAGTTCTGCCCATCTTTACAGGGCTGAGTACGGTAGCGCGCCGGATGCAACCAGCACTCAAACACGCCATGAGCGAACTCACAAGCATCACCCTTTTTACAATTACCCTTTCGAAAATCAGGGCATGCAGTTCCCGAATAATGGTACTTTCGCGGGTCTCTGCGTCGTGCCTTTTCACCAGGGTGGGCGTATGGACACTCTGTCCAGTCATGCGACCTGCCACGTGCGCACCGCTTCACCTTGAACTCGAACATGCGGAACTGATCGCACGAGTAAGCGTCCACGGGAGCGTCCGGCTCCAGACCCAAAACATCAGACTCGGGGTCAAAGTCGGGGTCGTTGGAGGGGAGGTAACGCTGCAGCGCCGCCAGAGCCTCTTGTAGGTAAT
Source organism: Erythroxylum foetidum (assembly GCA_026546835.1). Classification (NCBI taxonomy): domain Eukaryota; kingdom Viridiplantae; phylum Streptophyta; class Magnoliopsida; order Malpighiales; family Erythroxylaceae; genus Erythroxylum; species Erythroxylum foetidum. Next base: position 12,215,468 of record JANZLF010000221.1, on the reverse strand, counting down.
AGGGATTGTAGTCGGAGGCGGCAGAGCCATTGCCAGAGTAGAAATCGGGATTGGAGTCGTCGATTAGATTCCACGGTGGGACGTGAACTGTCGGATTTGGACGGTGTTGTTCACCGAGCATCATCCTGTAAATAAGGTGGCTTCCTTTGGTTTTTATGTATACAGAATCACCGGCAAGGGTTGGTTCGTATATAAACTGCTTTGAAGTATGGGTTTCTAACTATGGTTTGGTTAATTATTAACCCGAGTTAGGTTGATTTTGTGTGACATTAACATATATCTCAAGTGCGGTTAATATAATAGAGAGGCTCTCCAGTGACAGGAGAGGTGACCTAGCAGATTCGAAGGAAGAAAGAGAGCATTACAGGTCACAAACAAGCGTATATCATTTCCACGCGAAAAGTTTGAAACTAATGACGGGACTGTCTTCTAAACATGGAGTCTGAGTCTCAGCTCTCAGGTATTTTTATACTGGGCAGAAGGCGGTGGGTCGTGAGATCCGCAAGATAAAGGTCAAAATTTTAATAATACTGACTGTTGGCAGAAGCTAGTCTTTGCGTCTAGATATTAAATATCATATAAATGTCCATCTATTAGTTATATTAACAAAAATTAGCATTTTTAACTGAAGTTTTAAGCACTAAATTAAAAAAATCTAAAAATTTTAAAGTTCTTCAAAATCAATTTTCTTACCATAATAATTCTCATCCAATCCTATGCATAATCTTTGGCTGACACCGAGAGATGTTACTACTTTACACATTACAATGTCTTACGTTACTAATACAAGTGAATATATCTGTACAGGCATTTGATAAGGACTTTAGGAGAGCTACATCTTAAAAGTTAGCTTATGAGGGTGGAGAGCCTAAAGTCCTTATAAATCTCATATCAACTTTGTATTTAATCGATATGAGATTCAAGTCCCATACCTTGCAATTAGATCAAACTATAACATTCGTCCCCTCATAAGGACCAATGTCCTCATTGGTCACGGCCATGTTGGTCACGGCTGATACTTTTCAGGTTACCGCTCCATGGGTCACCACTCTGAGGTTCTTGTTGGTCACGGTCACGTTGGTCACGGCTGGCATTCCCAGGCCACCACTCCGTAGGCCACCACTCCAAGACCGACTCTGATACCAATTGATAAGGACTTTAGGAGAGCCACACCCCAAAAGCTAGCTTATGAGGGTGGAGAGCTCAAAGTCCTTATAAATCTCATATCAACTTTGTATTTAATCGATATGGGATTCAAGTCTCATACCTTGCAATTAGATCAAACTATAACATTTGCATTCTGTGTAACTTTTGGAAAATTTCTCAAATCATTACTTCACAAGTCTAAAAGTTGAGACTTTTAAAATAATTATTCAAGTGGTGAGAGGTGTGCGTCTCAATGCATCAAAGCTTTGAAATCACAGGTTCGACTCCTGCTGCCTCCACGGAATGCGCAGCGCCTCCTTACGAAATATAGGTATGACCAAACGGGACAATACCTGACCGGTGAGGTTCCCAGTCCAAACCAATTTTTATTCAAACTTCCTTTTATATATCTCAAAAAATTTAATAAGAAACTTGACCCACTCAGAGAGAAAATTTTGATGATCTCTTATTTTTATTACGTACATGGATGAATCAATTCATACGTTGAAGGTTTAGTGTGGCAATTTGCATGCTTTATTTGAACCACGAATTCAATAAAAATACGGACGAATTGCTTGGATACTATTAAGCTATAATGTGTTGCATTAATCTTGTATGTAATGATTCAAAAGTTTATAATTATTATTCTTTTTAGATTAAATATATCTTCATGTCAATTAAATTATTTATCAACTACAACCAAACAACGGAATCTATTCAAAAAGAAAAAGAGTGGAAATAACTAGTCCAAAGCTACTCTTTACAAGTCATGATTGATAAAGTTGGGCAAGTGACAAGCCCAAAATGTAGTATAAGAGAGGAATGAAGAAACCACTGAAAAAGTCGCGTTTTCATGGCATCCCCATTCATGGCATTGGCAGTCCTATCATTAGATCGACTGCCTTGCCTTGGTTTATTTTCCAATTTAGACCCATCAACTTATCGCTGCACTTGCAATAACAATCATTACTGTTGCTGATTGATTAAAAAATAAAAAACACAGGAGAAAAAAACTACTAACCTATGACGCGTGGATGATGATATTTAACGAAGAAGGCATGTGCGAGGGTGGGAACTGAGAAGCAAGCAGAGAACAGAAATGTCAAAAGTTGTGTCCCAAAGGCAGAAATGAAATATTATGTTTGTGCAACTGAACAGACGTAAAGTAAAGAGAGCAGAGAGGATGCTTTTGTTACGTGTAAGGCTAGACACTTGGCTGATTCTGGAGAACCTTCTTCTTCCCGAATAATTGCAAATATCATTGTCGAAAGCTCCATATATAGCTGGGTTGGGTTTTATATATGTGCTCACTAATGAACATATATTATTCTGCTGTATCTAGTTTTTATGCGGATGCACATACAGAACGAGACCTCCTAATCAAAGAGCCGGGGTTGAAATTAACGGAATCATCTATGAATATTTGATTATTGGAGGTGCCTAATATGCCACTTATACGCTTCCCCACCCACCCTACCGTTGATCATTTTCGTCCTCTCTGCTGCTACAACAGATTAGGAAAATTTCTACAAATCTCCCGTTAGCCTCTATTTTCACATATTTTTTATGTATCATAAAGAATGAATCCAGAGTTTCTTTATTCTACATATCACCTTTCTTTTAAGCATGAAATCAACTTCTTTGTCCGTGTCTTTCAATCAAGAGTTTCTTTATTCTACATATCACATTTCTTTTAAGAATGAAATCAATTTTTTTGTCAATGTCTTTTAATCCATGATTGAAAATAAAACCATTATTTAAGAAATATCTCTGATGTCCAGAGGTGTAATGATTGAAGTAGTGCTAATATATTAATTATTTCTAATCTTGAACTAGGTTCTACTAGATAATATAAGTAAACCAAGAGACTGATCGATTCTATTCTTATTAGTATTAATTAAGTAAATAATTTTATCTTTTATTGTTACCAAAATCATTATTATTTTGTTAACAAAGAACGTAAATTTAAATTAAAAATACATTTTATTAAACACTTATCAAAATTTGAAACTATTTTTAAATTAATTTTATTATTAGATAAATAATAAAATTACTAATATAAATAAATAGTTATGAAAGTTTAGAAATAAAAATGTAGGTGAACTGGTGAAGCGCAAAATGTGAAGGGACACTAACTTGAAAATAAGGGTCTCGGAATTGGAAATGAGTACAGTTACTTTCGGCAGCTGTTCCTTGCAAAAGAGAATGTCTGGCTTTTCTGAGGGCGTACATTTCCAGAAATATTACAAGAAAGCTGTCTGTATGAAGATAATGTTTGGGGGCGTGGGATGGGAATGTAAAACTTCTAATCATTGATTTGCAAATTCAAGTGATAAAAAAAAAGATCTATTAAAATTGTTTATGAAGCAGAGCTGACTTCAGATCATTAGTACTTTGTACGAATTGACAACCACGAAAGGTAAGATATTTGTAAACATCGCTATTGTCACGAAATCTATTAACATTATCTGAAACATTTTAAAATAATCAGTAAGCCACTTACTATATCGGAAGAGCAACACTATTGCCGATTTAAGAAAGTTATCCTTCCTTGATAATATCGTAAAGTCAACAGATAGGCACGTCAAATTGTTCCTTTGTTTATTTTCACTTGTCTCATTTTATGGACTATTATGCCTCTCCTACATAATCTCTTTACTTTATCAATCTTATTCAATAATTAGCACACACTCAACTTCACTTTGAAGATTGATAAAAGAAGCAGTTAAATATTTGATATCGTACTCGGAATTTGTTCTTCCCCCATAACTTTGACCATTAAATACGACGAAACGTGTTAATTCCTTTTTAAAAAAATCAAATTCGATTCTGAAATGAAATTTTCAGAGGTGGGTGTGGGACTAAAATGACAAAAAATTGCTTAAATTTCTGAAAAAGGCTCAAATGCCATACCAGAAAAGCCGCCTCGTCTTGGTTCAAAAAGAAAACACCGGTACAATGTCTTTGTTCTTAGCCTTAGGTGCTTTGAACAAAGCTCCTGGTCTCCGGGGAAGATAAAATTGCCAACGCAAAAAATAGCTACATAGTTGGTCTCACGTGGACATGGGATAAGAAGGCGACGCACACACATGCCCATTGGATACGTGGCTGTATTTTGCGGACCACCAACAGTGGATGGGAAGTAGGTGCCTCACTCACAAGCCGACAAAACAGGCCATGCCCGTCCTAATATAGTCTCTCAGCTTCTGAATCTGGGGCGACCTTGTACGGAATATCTCCATACGTGTCTCCCTTATCCATCGCAATGACCGTACACGTGGCTTTTGTCTTTATTCGTTGCCAGTGACACGACAGACCTGTGACTACCATCTATACTGTCCGTAGCCACGTGGCGCAATCTGCATGTCTACTGATATCGAGATTCCCGTGATTTTGACACCGCCGCTTCTGTCTCTCTTCTCTTTATTGCTTTTCCTTCTTCAGTACTAGTATTGAATTGAAACGACTCTATAGCCAAGCTACATACATGCATAAAGAACCTGCCGAAGGCTTAATTGTTAGCATCA
>JANZLF010000221.1:12161391-12191648 GCA_026546835.1 Erythroxylum foetidum | reverse complement strand
GATCTAGGGTTTATTTTTCCAAGCACCTATGTTTTAATTGACACCAATTGTGGCCTTCATCTTATTAGCTGTTGAAGTTATAAACTTTTATTTTAAAATTAAATATCTAAATCTAAATTTTTATAAAAATTTTAAACGGAATACTAAGAAATAAAATATTTATGTCTTTATAATTTTTTAAAAAAATTATGTCCTCATAAATTATTTTACACATCAACAACAAATATTATGTAACTAATTTTATCAAATATCTTTAATAAATAAATGATATTATCCGTTGGTTAAATTAGCTGATAAAATTAATTATCAACTAACTGTTGATTAAATCAAGTAATAGTTAATGTAATTTGCTGTTTACTAAATAGGGTTGATATACAGGTTAATTGACATAGGCTGAAGGCTTTGGTTAAAATCAAATTTAGGGTGGGCTTGGTTAAGAAAATAGTAATAAAATTTATAATCATACTCCCCATAATTGATTATTAGGAGGTATGTTCTAAATGTTGATTACGAGGAGGCATGTTGTTATAAAAGTTAATATACCAACAAACTAAGCACTCATTTAATACAACACAGTATAAGGAAAGCTATAATTGAAACGGAAGATGAATACTACACTTTACTCATCAAGCCAAACAATTACTAAATTTAAACTATTATATTAATTGAGGCATTTATGGACCTTACCAATTGAAATTCGATCTCTTATCGTAAATTTAACATGTATAACAGATGAACAACAGTTTTACATGATTCAATCCATTTGTTTACGTGCCAAATTGAGTTTTACAGTAGGGCTTATAATCTAAGTCAAATTAATGATATTAGATCATATGCAATAGAATGAGATACAAAGAAAGTAGTTATTCTTTCAGTTTTGATATAAATCTCAAGATGAATTAATCGAATTTGTATGCCATTTTAAAAAATTAATTACTAAATTAAAATTTTCATTGTGAAACGATCCTCTTTATCTTAATATTATTTTTCAAACAACAAATCATTATTATTCAAATGAATAGAATTAACTAGTTTAAAAGAGTTAAGTTACTTAGTAATTTTTTTCTTTTTTTATCAACGGGATATTTAATTAAAATAATAGGGTCAAATTGAACCAAAAAAAAGTAAAGTATTTAATATTTATGAAAATAACATTTTGTAAAGTAGTTGTGTGGCATCATTGTCTCGGTGACAGGGACTACTTCCGAACACGTCAAATTTTACCTACTTTTTCCTTGTTTAAGTGATTGATGGTCTCAAATCAAATAAACAAAACAAATATAAAATTGCCCGGGTAGCCTAGCGGTAGAAAGAGGGAGATGATTGTGAGAGAGGTTGTGGGTTCGAATCTTGGAAGGAATAGCCTCTATTTGAGGTGATGTAATCTCCCTGATAATGATAACCTATTATTTGGATGCAGGTATCTCTAATATTGACTAGGATCAGACCTGAATTTACCTATCTATGAATCTGAATGAGTGGCTCATAAGTCCAGATAGTTGGACCAAACCTGAATCCTGAGTTATCAACAAAAAAAACAAATATAAACAAACCAAAAGGGTGCTCGATTTTGTAGCATTCTAATATTTTGGTTGTCCATGTATTAGGGTAATTAGTAGACCGTTCTAGTCCATTTCACACATGTCGCCTAACTTGGTGACAGTTTCAGCCAACTTGGCTTTTCTCATAAACACTAATTAGACACCGTGTTAAGAGAGTTCATGATATTGACTAAAAAAAAAAAAAAAGAAGAAAGCTTAAAACTTTATACCAAACTCTCCAGCTCAGATAATATTAAACCATACCATGCTTGAAATTCTTAAAGTCGGAATCCAGACGAACGGTCCTCTTGTGCATGAATTATGATACTGTTCTTCTTGTTTAAACCACTTCATTGAAGGTCTTTCATGCACTGATACATGTTTTGTAATTATATTTCCAGCAAATGAATGTCACGCTGTTTCAACTCTATTCTAACCCATATTATTTATAAAGTTATAAAAGACTTACATAAATATGTAAATTAAATAAATTAGAATAGAGTTGAAACAGTTAAATTAATACCAGTGACACGTCCCGTTGTCCACCACAAGTTTTCAATTGAAGAAACAACTGTTTATTAATAATAATAATCTGTTACAGTATTTAATACTTTCAATTTCGTTGATATTTCACTATACCCTAGTAGTTGTTAATTACGACATACGAGTAGCAATAAATAGTATAATCAATTATACGTTGCTTGTGATAGCGGTAATAAGAAAGAATGGAGGATCTGGTCTGGTATGTTTCACATCAAGATTCGCCCTGTCTGGAGCTTGCAACAACTATATATGTAAAAAAAAGACTGCTCGATCACACGTCAATTTTGGGCGGCCTTCCTTTCGGACTTTGTTAATTCAGCCTCCTTTTCTCTTCTTACACAAGACTGAATTTTCATCAATTTTCAGCAGGATCGACAAGTTCAGGATCAAGATTGGGCGTTACTGTTTGGCTTGCCCTGCTGATTTCTTTGGTCTTGACAAAATAAAGCTATTTTTGATAATGATTTTGTGCGACCTATCACACCTGTTTTTTCTATATTGTCTTTTGTAGGTCAGGTGCAGCAGGCTTCAGCAAGGCAGCGTCCGATCCTATCAGGTTTCCATCCCCACCAGGAACATCTCCTCGGCTGGAGTAGACCGCCGTCAGGTTGGGTGAAACTGAACACCGATGGTGTTTGCAACCGTACCCAGGCCACAGCGACCGTGAGTGGACTCCTCCGAGATAGTGCTGGCAACTGGTTTGGTGGATTTATGCAGCATATCGGCTGGTGCACCGTGCAGTCCAAGGAACTCTAGGGTGCCTATACCGGATTATCTCTAGCTTGGCATTTGGGTCTCCGGCAGATTAAGTTGGAGGTGGACTCGTTGGGGGTGTACTAGCTCCTGCTTTCTCTACTGCCCGTTCTCAGACACGCCACCCTCTCGTCATGGGTATCTTGGAGTTCTTCAATCGTAACTGGACTGTTGTTCATCGGCACGTGTACCAAGAGAGCAATAGAAGCGCGGACTGGCTCGCCACTCAGGCCAAATAATCCGACATTAACATCACTTTTCTTGATTCTTCACCTAACGGGTGCCTTACCATCCTCTAAGAGAATCTGTTTAGGATTAGTTTTTTTAGACTAGTTTTGTAACGATGTTCTCTTTTTTTCTTTATATAAAAAAAAAAAACACACCGTCTTCGAACTATTCTTGCAACTTGCACAATGTTCAAGCACATTTGCTCTATCGCATGATGCGACATGATGTTGTTCCAGTAGTCCAGTAACTTTTTTAAGACGTCATTGTCTAAACTTGACATATGCTACTCCTGCCAATCTATTTCTTTTAAATTTCAATCCAAAACTTCTTTATGCAATGTGAACCAATTGACTAAAGAATGCAAAAGTAATTGTCAATTCAAACTGTACTTGGCACTCAGTGCTAGCTATCTGATTATAAAAACTCTAATCAACGGCAGTAAGTAACTAAAATCAACCCAAATCACAAACTGGGAGGAAGAGGGTCACGAGCCACGATCCGACTCTTAAAAAGTTAAAAACATGCAAAATGGAAAGTGACTAAAGGCATAGCAGGCCGAAAAGGACGTGCGAAATTTCTACACCGCTGAAACCTGAATGTCACAATCGAAAATAGTAGTTTATTACTTTTGAATTATATTTTGCAGGGATGTGCGATTCCAACCTGATTACTAGCCAATATTTTCTCTGATATAGATGCATGCTTTCAATGTCAAAAAGATGAAAACAACAGTGGTCCTTATTTTTGATACCCTATAGTCTAAACTTAAATGATTCAATTAAGTCCAGCTTCCTAAATTGTCCACGATTAATACAAACGTTTAGTACATCATTCTTGTCAGGACATGCCATTTTATTTTATAATATATGACTTGCTTGTACTGGATTTATATGTGCTACGACTCATCTCACAAAGTATGGATGCCAGTTACGTGCAGTTTGCAATCCTCTTACGTTCTTTATATGTAGAAAGAGTTTGTATCTTAACATTTTGTAACTCTTCCACAAAAAGAAAGAAGAGCTTGTACCTTTAAGTGGAAGTCGTTCTCTCTTTATTATTCTCTTTTCAGCTTTTATAGGTTTCTTTCTAATTTTAGCATCGGAATCTTTATGTCGAAATAATATCTAGCATAAATTATATTCTTCAAATTGGTGCGTAGTATTCCAGCATTCAACCTTGGAGGTCTGAACTTCATGAAAGGACTTAATTAATTCGCGTCATCTATAAGCATATGATGAAAGGCCATGTTTTAGTTCCGATTTCTAGTACTCAAGGCAACTTTGTGATGAGTTAGGAGAAACTAACCAGAGATTTCGTCTGGAGATCCAAAGACTGCCAAAGGAAATTAAATTTAGTTCAATGGGAGGAGGTCTATGGACCTAAAAAAGAAGGCGGACTAGCTAGGGATCATAAAAGTCCACTCTTCCAATGATGCGTTATTTATGAAATTGGGATAGGACATACTCACCAAACCTTCGATGTTATGGGTTCGAATCCTTCGGAGCAAATATCGCTTTGATGATAAGCATCCTCCCCAACGCTAGAGAGACATGGGGCATCGGCAATTTGGATGGGGATTATCGCCACTTGGTGTTTTGTCTAACAAGGAATCAAACGGCAATTAGGAAATGGAGACTGTACGTCTTTTTGGGTGGACGCATGGGTGGGAGATTGGGGCCTGCTTCTACTAGTAACAACCACTCAACCGCCAGACAACTTGTTACACAAGAAAGTTAAGGAATTGGTAGACGAGTATGGTAATTGACGCTGGAATTCGTTTCAACATTATCTTCCCTCATCAGTTTGTATGTCTATAGCGACAATATTGTCCCTCATCGAAAGGATGGGAGAAGATAGAATAGCTTGAGGTCCAGCTAAGAATGGACAGTTCACGGTGGCTTCTGCGTATGACCTTATAGAGGACAACGATGCGACAACCTACTATAAGATTTGGGAGCTAATTTGGAAATGGTCGGGACCTTAACAGATTCGTTCATTCCTTTGGCTCTTAACTAAAAGGAAATTGCTAACTAACTAATAGAGAGTTGCATGACATCTATTAGTAGATTCTAGTGTCATTTCTGTAATCAGGAAGAGTCTCTCATCTATGCATTACGAGATTATCCTAGGGTCAAATCTTTTTGGAGGCAATTTCCTATAGCGGTGATAGATTCTGATTTTCTCTACCAAGATGTAGTGCCGTGGTTAATCTCTAATATTGGTCACCGAAATCAAGGACAGATAGTCACATAGGACACTCTTTTAGGAGTCTCTTGTTGGTTTCTTTGATAGTGGCGAAATAAAAGCATTTTGAGGACGATTTTATCTGGCCAGAAGCTAGAGTTCGCCTCATGATGGAATATGTTAAATGGATAGACAAGAAAAAGGAGGTGGTAGATCGAGTTTTTCCAACAAAGGGTCTACCAATGAGAACCTTAGTCGGATGGACGAAATTGATTGATGGATGGGTAAAATTGAACACTGATGGAGCGGTAAACACAGACTCTTGTATGGCGACGACTGGAGGACTAATCCGGGATAACACAGGATAATGGTGTGGAGGCTTCATGCAACATATAGGAGAGTGCTTGCCACTAACCGCTGAACTCTGGGGGCCCTTATCTGGACTAAAGTTGGCATGAGATCTCGGCTTCCGTTGAGTAGTAGTCAAAGTAGATTATTTGGAACTAATCAATATTCTATCTTTATCTGAACGAGTGTTGATTGATGGTCAAGCGTTGATATTGGGAATCTTGAGCTGCAGTGTCGACAATGAGCACTCCAAATATAACACGTCTATCAAGAAGGGAATAGGAGTGTCGATAGCTTGGCCATTCTGGCCTAACGATTGCATCCTGGTCTTTATGTTCTCTAGCAACCTCCAATGGCGTGTCTTGAGTACATTCATAAAGATTAGCATGGGATCTTATATCACAGACATATGCGTTAGTTTGTCTTAGTCTTTTCTCTTTTGTATAAAAAAAAGATAGCATAAAATACTATAGGGAGAAGCAATGCTTGTACCCCTCTCAGATCTGTCTAGAGGAGATCAACAAAATTTCAGTCGTGATAACACTTTCACATTTACTATTCTATGAAAGAAAGGTAAAAAACTTTTCAGTTCTAAATCATACAAATCTTATAAACTCATATATTCTAATTCTATATAAATAATAATTTTAATAGAAACTTATCATCTATAGTTAGTTGTGTAACAAAACCAAAGTTTTTCTTTTCCTACTCTTTCCCTTCACATTGTTCTCAATTATATGATGGTCAAGAATTTACAATAACTTTCATGGTTTTTTACCTATTTTTTCAAATAAAGAGGAGAGGAAATTTTTAAATAAAAACCTCTTCCGACTTTAATATCTTTTAGTCCAATAAATATTATTTTAAACACATTTTATTAGAACTAGTCTAACAAAGTTACAAAGTTCATGTAGATTATTAAAAATAATTCAATAATCTTCCACTTAGCCCATGTAATCACTTAGTGATTTAATAATAAATTGTAAGCATGTAATCTATTAAGTCATCATCTTTGACTGAATTGAAGTAATCAAATTATGGTGGTTATAAGTCATTTAACGACATGATTCTTTCTACATATTACATACCCAACTCAACTCATAACAATTATAACTTAGGAATACCTTAATCCTCTACTTTATTGTTTTTCAAAAGGCATAACTTGTGATCACACCATGACAAAACGTGTATACAAAATAACATGGACAGTAAGTGTAACAACCCAGATCACCTGCTCATAGATATTGTCCGCTTTGGGCCTTGTTTCAGCCAAGCCGTTACGGTTTTGCTTTTCCCAAGGCCTTCCCAGGAGGTCACCCATCCTATAATTAATCTCGCCTAGGCACATTTAACATCAGATTTCTGATGGGATCCCGTGCGTTAGGTCATGAAAAACGCGTCTGCAAGGGAGAGGTTTTCACATCCTTATAAGACATGCTTCATTCTCCTCCCCAGTCGATATGGGATACCCATAAGTATCCACCCCCCTCGGGAGGCCCAGCGTCCGCCCTGGCATATCGCTCAGAACTTGGCTCTGATACCAATCTGTAGGACCTCGGCCTCTCGGGCCTCGCGTCCTCCAAAGGGCCTCGACCTCTCGAGCCTCGCGCCCACCCGCTTGCAGATATTGTCTGCTTTGGTCCTCGGCCTCTAGGGCCTTGCACCATCACGATTTTACTTTTCCACAGGACTTCCCAGGAGGTCACCCATCCTGGTACTGCTCCAGCTTAGCACGTTTAACCCCGGAGTTCTGATGGGATCCGGTGCGTTAGGGCATGAAAAACGTGTCTGTAAGGGAGAGGTTTTCACATCCTTATAAGACATGCTTCGTTCTCCTCTCCAGTCAATATGTGATACTCCTAAGTATCCACCCCCCTCAGGAGGCCCAGTGTCCGTGCTGACATATCACTCAGGTCCTGTCTCTGATACCAACTAGGCTATTACAAATGGTATCAGAGCCAGGTGCCGAGTCGGTAGGACCGACTGGAGAGTTGGACTTTCCCTTACAGACGCGTTTTCGATGGCCTAACAGACTGGATCCCATCAGAACTCCGAGGTTAAATGTGCTCGAATGAGAGTAGTTCTAGGATGGGTGACCTCTTGAGAAGGCCTTGGGAAAAGCAAAACCGTGAAAGCTTAACTAGGCCAAGGCCCAAAGCGAACAATATTTGTGAGCGGGTGATCTGGGTTGTTATATTAAGCAAACAAGTATAAATATAACTTTAGTTGAATTCACAATTGTCATACTAATACTAACAAGTCAACTATGTACACACACGCACATATATTGCACTATTATGCTAATAATGACTTCTTTATAATGCCTAAGTCCTTAACATGACTAGAAAATATGTTAGGTGAGAATTTTTTAGCTAACGAATTCGCTATCATTAAGTCAGTATCAATATGCTTAATTGATACTTTCTATTTCTATACTTATCCCTTGATAGGTAAGCACTTCAAATCCATGCCTTTCCCAACAGTTGAGTACTTGTCATTCTCAGAGAAAAAGACAATTGTGTAATTATCACAGTAAATTTTTAGCAACCTGTCTATATTATTAACAATATCAAGACCTAGACAAAATTACATAACTATAATACATGATTAATAGCTTCAAAGCATACTACAAATTCAACCTTCATAGTGGAAGTAGCAATGACATACTATTTTCTACTCTTTCATTAAACTATTCCTCTATTTAATAGGAACATGTAACCGAATGTGGATTTCTTCGAGTCCACATATCTAGGATAGTCTAAATTCGAGTAACCAACCATTTTGAGGTGATATCACCTTCTATACATGAGCATGTAATCTTTGGTGCCATGTAAATATCTAAATATTTTTTTATAATTTTCTAGTTGTTCATCCCAAGGTTTTTTTTTATTATATATATTGGCTTAACATTCCAATAGCAAATTGATATTCGACTGATTGTATGTCTAAGCGTACATCTAGCTCCTAACTATTGAGGTATAGGGAATATATTCTATTGCCTTCCATTATAAATTATTATTGGAACATTATATTTTACTAAATTTGTCCCTTTTCTAAATTGAAACTACTCTTGCAAAGTTCTGAATCGCAAATGTCAGTGTGTATCAATTTAAGGAGTTGATTGATTTTTATGGCAGGATACCTTAATATGTGTTTGATTTGCTAGCCTTCAGTAAATCCTCACATACATCCTGTTTAACAACCAAGATGGAATGTCAAATGGACAACAAATGTTGGTGTGTATTAACTCAAAGAGTTAATTGTCAATCCGTATGTCCCAATTCTCTCTATTTATGTCTTCATTTTGTTCCTTGTATATAGGAACTTTTTAGTCTTATTTATGAGTTGGATTGGAAGAAATTCATTTTTTTTCGAACCATGCCTTTCTTTTCAATCTATCTTTCTTGAAGTGACCAACTTTCTTACAGAAGTAGCACCTTTGCTCTTTGCGGATTCAACCGTCACTAACCTTAATTAGGGCTTTGTTTGTCTTTGTATCATTCTTAACTGATTTAACTTTGCTGCTACTAGCTCCATCATGATACATGAGATGGTTATAGTACTCCTTCCATCTTCTTTAACCTTCCTTCCTCCTGAACCAACATGGCTTTAATGTCTTGAAATTTCATTTTTCTTTAACGGTGTTGTAATTGACAAAACTCGAGAAGAAGTGAGTTAATGATAAACTAAACCAGAAAGGACTCATTCACATTCATACCCATCAATTTCAAGTTTGTTTATTTTTCAAAGCAAGTCAGGTGATCATGAATGGGTGTGACTAATCAAATTTCTTAGTCATCAGTTCATCCATCATGTCCCCCATAATGGATTTGTCAATTATCTCTGATTAGAGGTACTCCTTAATCTTAATCATAAATTTCCTTACCTTGTTGGTATTAGGCATTAATGACTTAACATTTTCAACTATCATCATTTGCTTTAGGCTCAAATTTAACATGTTTAATTGCTCCCAGGCCTTATGAAAGGACTTGTAAACTTTTGTATTAGTCTAAAAAATGAGTGCAGGCTTTTCATTTGAAACTATTTCTCGGGGATTTGCTTAGACCAATATGCATAGTTGAGTACGTTGAACTTGACCAATGCATGCTTAAAGCAAATATATTGGTAGAAGTTGCAAACATTATACAAGCTTATTAATCGTTTGAGTAAACTCAGTATATTCAAACAAACATTAAACTTTGATTATGTATTTAAGTTCACCTTTGTGTGATACTTAAATACATATTTTAAACCGATAATAATAAGATAAAATGCTTTAATAAACAATTAATCATAATCAAGTAGACATTTTTGTTACCTTCGGATATATAATCACATTCACTAAGCATGCTAATAATTCTATTCAATATCATTAATCATAAGTAATAGTCTACCTTTAGGTGACCTCCTTAATATTTCAACTAACGATCTCAGTTATTCAATTCAAACTTTTAAGTCATTTAATAATATCATATAAGCATGAACATCTAAAAATATATAATTAATGTTTGAATATCTTTTCAATCTAGGTCACTTTGGTGACTAGCAGGTTTTTCATATAAAAGACATTTACCCTGACAAGTTTTAAATAGGAAACCATGAACTGAATCCTTTTGAAAGGTATATTAGAAGCCTTTAATGCGAATTGACATCTTGAGTTTGCTCATATTTTTCATTACGGTATGTTAAAATCAACTTACTACATTTACAAGGTATGAAGAAAGCATAAATACAACATTTTACCGAAGACTTGGTTATCTCATAAAAAAGGTTCATCATTTAAGAAAAAAATACACACACGTAATCGGTTAATGACATGACCTTGAAGTTGACATTTTCTTTAGTGTAAGAATTTTGGCAAGAAGCGCATGTATATATGGAGTGCTTAAAAAAGAAAAAAAACTTAATCCTTTAAAAGATAATGCTTATAGTAGACTGCAAAAATGTGAAACCCATGCTCACATAAGGTCAAGAGTCCCTTTTTTAATTTAAAATAAAATATACTTTTATGCTTTACATTCAAGAAAAGCAAGAATTAGTGACACAAAATATATAGTTGCAAATTACCAACAAAAAATTCATTTTTGTTGGTAAAATTGACGAATTTTTTTTGTTTAGCGACGATACTAATATTCATTGCTAAATGTGGAAGAAAATTATCCCGACAAATTTTGTGATGGACTTTACTGATGGTATAAGATTCCCATCAGTAAAGGATTTAGTGACGGTATAAGATATCCGTTGGTGAAAGGACAAGAATTATTAATAGAATAATTTTTTTGAGTTTACCTACGGAAATTTCCATATGTAAATTCTATCGATAAATTCTTTTTAAATTTAAACTCACCCGACATCTTCCCCCCACCTGCATCTTTTTCTTCCTTCTCACTGCATCTCATCTTCAGTTTTCATCTCTCCATTTTCTCTGTTGTGGACTCCTTTTCTACTCATCGGTATTGTCTTCTCCGACATTGTCAACGTGTCCTTCGGTGGAGGTATTTTTTCAACTACTGTCATGTGTTTTTCGTATATTAGATAAAAGTTAATTTGGGTATTTGATTAATTTCTTTTATTTGTGTATTTTGGGATTGAAAAACAACTTTAAGTTATAAATGTTAGTGATAGAAGGGACAATACATAATTTTAGTTGTGATGTTAGGATAAATTTCTGATGCATGTAAGGTGTTTGATGAAATGTCTGTTCTTTGAAAAAATGATTTCAATTCTTTATTTGCAGTTTTTTTGTGTGAATGTCATAATTTCAATTCTTTTACTTGAAATATGATATAAATTACAATGATATTTTTATAATGCATTATGCTTAGATTATAGTATAATATGATATGCTTAGATTATATTATAATATGATTATAGTATGGATAATTATTTATGAGATATCTATGACAGTTTAGTATGAAAGTCTGCTTAGAGATAAAAAATAGTTTGACTATGAGGCCAAAAAGGTTCAAAGTTGTATAAGGAGGAGTCCTTCGATTAGCCCCAGGAATAAAGCCGAAGGACAAGAGTAAAGGAAGTGGGTGAACGCTAAAAGCAAAGTACAAGACGTGCATATTATAGAATTAAGGAAAATTTCAACTCTAACAGTAATTTTCTTTGCCTTCCTCTCTAAGCCTTGTAAGTCTAACCTTGCAAGCATGTGAATATAGTTAGAAATATTTGGTTTCTCCATCACCATCATCATCTCCGAGCATAAATTTCTAAACTTTATTGTAGCTTTAAAATCTTCCTCTCCTTCTAATGTACGTTCCCACAAAATGCTCATGAGGGCATTCATGCTTGCCATAAAAGCCAATTGGCCTATATCTATAGACTGTCCAATCTTAACGTATAGATACCTTATAGTCTTCTTAATCTCTTGTTTTCTTAGACCATAACAAGCGTAAATGTTTTTGTTACTTAAAATTTTGCGAACAAAGACCTTGCTCATCTTTCTCCATTTAGAACCACAAGGGCTTCAAGCTAGGTCATTTGCACCCAAAGAGCTAATTCTAGCGGTGAAAGGTGGATTGCGGTTTGCAAAGATTTTGGCTTGATCTCGACCAACTTCTCTGACCATATTCGAGGAGCTAACCACGAGACATAGTTTATTACCGAGACAAAGCTTGCAGATGGGTCCATAGGCATTAGCCAATTCTGTGAAATCTTGATGAATGTCTTGGCCAAGAAATAGAAGATATCCAACTATTGGCAATCCCCGAGAACTTGGTGGCAGTGGAGCCACATCCCTATTTATTTTCGTAACTTTCTACAAGAACTAGAATATAATAAGTGTTGCGATTGATACGAAGAGATTTAGTAAAGTTTTTTTCATGGTGACTTCAAGAAAAATTGAACACTTTGTAGATAAAATTTAAAAATATTTTTTAACAATTTTACCGACGGGAAAAAAAGTTCGTCAGTAAAATATATTAGATTTACCAACGGAAAATTTTCTGACAGAAAAATCTTTTCTTTCGTTAAATTTACCGACCGAACAAAATAACTGTCGGTAAATTTACTGACAGTATCCGTTGGTAAATTTACCTACGACCATATCTCAGACACCTTTTTTCATCAGTAAATTCCATCGTTAAATAAGCTTCCCAACAGAATATGTGCAAATTTTGTCAGTAATTTTCGTCGTTAAATTTTATTTTTCTTGTAGTGTTACATGCAAATTAATGTGATGTCAGTAACAAAAAAATTATATATATATACACACACATATGAATCAACTAATGTAATATGACACCTTTCTAGGTACGAGGCAATTTTCCAATTCCATTAACAGAAGAAATATGCATAATGCAATCTTTTGCCTTATCATATTAAACAATTGCAAATAAGAAAACTTCTTGTACGGTTGATTTATAAACATAATCATTCATGCTCAAAATAATGTAGAAGTACAATAATTTTTTTTAAAAATATGTTCTCAAAATCCAAAACATTACAAGTCTTAGATTAATTTTAATAATGAATCAAAATCTTTACTCGTTTTGATATAATAGGAAAACTATCAAATTTAAATTATAAGAATTCATATATTCTAATTATATATATATAATAATGTTATTAAAAACTTTTTTTTAATCTAAGACTATTTGTATATCTTTACTTGTAATATATCAGAGTTATTATTTTTATAAATTTTCTCCCTCTTCTTTTCTACCATTCCTGATTCTAAGATGAACGTTTTGGTTTTTTCATTGTTATCTTTTATAACCCCCATTTTTTTAAAGAGATAGAGGAGGGATTTTTTAAAATAACGAGCTCTTTTAATTCTAATATCTTTGAGTCTGATAATTGTCATACTTAGCACATTTTATTAGAACCATCTCAACATACAAGCCACTGTATTTTTAAAAATAATCATCACGATCGAAATTCAAGTTTTCTGCTCTAAAATTATACGATAGGTATCACAGATTCATTTAGTGCTCTATCACAAATTCATGAAATCGCACAAAACATGGATGCCATAAAATTTAAAGCCTTCTCATCCACATTAATTCTAACAAGGAATTGATTTCAGAACATATACTGTAAGACTGTCTCTGATTCAGATGGTTGAGGAAGTTGAACTTTATAAGTAACAAATGCAAGCCTATAGATTCAGTGGCCCTTTATGATGTCATTCAAACGTTGGACGAAATCCTGAGGCACTAAATGTAGATGTTCAATATGTAGGCTATAATAATTCAAACCCAATAATTACAGTAGCTATAGCATTAGGAAAAAGGTTAATGGAGGCATCATCACTTATAGTTCCTACTCTTGGGCAAGACACATTTTCAAAGAATGACGAGATAAAACGTTTGCACCACATACCAGAAGAGTTAGCATTAAGCAGCGCTGGCTCTTTCAAAAAGAAAAAGTTGCATAAGACAAACTCAACGCACACCTATCTAAAAGATGATTTCTCAAACGAAGATCGCATGCGAAGAACACCGAAGTTCATGATAATCGAAGCTTGTTAAAAAGGTAATCACGTGAGGATTGAGGCGGAACTTCAAAATTCGTTGCTAAATGCAGACCTGTCCAGAATGTTAGTATACGACCCAAAGGGCAAATATGTATCTACCTTAGTTTGTGGTCGAGCAAAGATAATATAAATTCAATTTGCGTGATGATTAAGCATTCAATTAAAAGTAGAATACTACAGGGTTAGTCAATCGAAAAATCTTTTTAAGACACGAACAAGAGTTAATATCACATATTTGATCGTTAGTTAGGATTAAATTATTTTGCAAGGAGTAAAGCATGGCGTAGATGTTAGGGAATGAAGAAAATTTCACTTATATTTAAGTGTTTTATATAAGAAACCATGTGTGCCAAAATAAGACATTTCATATGCACCGGCACCATGCAAATCGAGCTAAGGAGGAGGTTTCATCGTCAGGGGCTGGCAGTCGCGTAACCTCAGGCTCAACTCGATCACCGGGAAGCTGCCTTGTGAACTCATCATCAATCTGCTCGGCAGTATTATCCGTTGGTTTCATTACGATGGATCGTATCTGTTCATTTTGGAACCTTACATCCTTTTACTGCAAACCCTCGTCTCTTTCTGTTATTTTGATTGAAGACAATAGGGAATATAAATTATATGCAAGGAGTTATTGGGTGCCTAAGTTTGACATTTTTTGATACATTATTTTATTAAATTTGTTAAAATCTTAGAAGAGTGATGCAACGAGTAAAGAGTAAACACACAAGTTTCAATCCAAAACCTGAAATTCAATTGAGAGAATCCCCAAATATAAAGTTTATTCAAAACGACCTCCACAAAATAATGCCGAAAAGAGTTTAAATAGGTCCCAAATCCTAAAACGCAAATAATTAAAACAATAAAGTTTGATTAAGAAAAACGGTTGACTTTTTGAAACCCATCAAATCTGTAAACTCTTTCGTTTGGACTTCTGGTGCATAGCTCACTTTTGGAAATTATCCGCAACACATTCCACGTCAATCTCCTCCACTTGAGAAAAACTCGACCTCGAGTTAACAGCATCATCAGGATATAACGGCTCATCGGATGGGTAGTATTTGTAGATGTCCTCCGTATTAAATGTTTTGGAGATCTCCATACTACCAGGAAGTCCCACCACATAAGCATTGCCATTGATCTTCTTCAAAACTTGGTACGGATCATATTTCT
Organism: Erythroxylum foetidum; assembly: GCA_026546835.1. NCBI lineage: Eukaryota > Viridiplantae > Streptophyta > Magnoliopsida > Malpighiales > Erythroxylaceae > Erythroxylum > Erythroxylum foetidum. Next base: position 12,176,393 of record JANZLF010000221.1, on the reverse strand, counting down.
TCGGCTGTAGCTTGCTATAAACGCCCACTGGAAACCTTTCTCTCCGCAGAAATACGATGACCTCATCGCCAACAGCAAAAACTTGCTTCCTGCGATGCTGATCAACTGCCTTTTTGTACTTTGCATTAGACTCCTCCAGCTTCTGCTTAACCTCAACATGAACAAGCTGCCAATCATTCGCCATCTTCTCTGCAGCGACGCTCTTAACAACAACATTAGGCAAATCATGTAGATCAATAACATGCTTAGGAACCTTAGTATAAACAATAGAAAAAGGTGATCTCCCTATTAAACTATGGACTACATTGTTATATGCAAACTTTGCCTGAGCTAATGCAAAATCCCACTACTTTGGTCTATCGCCACAAATGCTCCTGATCAAATTATCCAGAGTCTTATTCACCACGTCTATTTGACCATTTGTTTGTGAATGAGCTAGCTATTAAAATTTAATGTCAAATCAAACAACTTCCATAAAGTCCTCCAAAAATGCCCAAGGAACTTAATGTCTCGGTCCGAAGTGATGGTTTTAGGAGCCCCATATAAACGCACCACCTCCCGAAAGAACAATCGGGCAATATTTAATGCATCTGAAGTCTTCCTGCAGGGAATAAAATGCGCCATTTTCAAGAACCTGTCCATAACTACAAACACATAATCCCAACCAGTTTGTGTCCGAGGAAGGCCGAACACGAAATCTATGGACAAATCCTCCAAAATATTATCAGGAATAGGTAGAGGCATGTACAAACCTGTATTCTGTGACTGCTCCTTTGAAGTCTGACACACATAACAACACTTCACCATCTTTTAATCATCCCTACGCATCCTTGGCCAAAAAAACCTCTCTCGAATAGCAGCAAAGATTTTGTCTCTGCCAAGGTGTCCAGCTAGACCTCCACCATGCAAGTCACGAATTATCTTCTCCCTCAAGGAAGAATTAGGAATACAAAGTTGATTTCCCTTGAAAAGAAAGCCATCTGTAACATGAAAATCCTCTTCAGGTTGGTTCTTTGAACACCTTTCCCAAACAGCTCCAAAATCATCATCAGTTTCATATAATCCCTTCAACTCATCAAAACCCATAACTTCAGTTTTCAGAGTCATCAACAAATCTGCACGCCTACTTAAGGCATCTGCAACTTTATTATGCATCCCCGATTTATGCATAAGTTTAAAAGGGAATTTTTGTAAAAATTGGGTCCACCTAGCATGCATATCACTACTAATCATTTTCTAACTGCTCAAATACTTCAAAGCTTTATGATCAAAATATAAAACAAATTCTTTACTGACCAGATAGTGCTCCCAATGCCTCAAAGCTCGCACAATCGAATGGAATTCTTTGTGGTAAGTGGATCACTTTCGTCTTGCATCACTGAGGTTCTCAATAAAAAAAGGCTATCGGCCTCTTCTCTTGTGACAACACAGCCCCAATTCCGAATCTGCAGGCATCACATTCCACCTCAAATAACTTGTCGAAATTTGGTAATGTTAAAACTGGAGCAGTATATAGTTTATCCTTCAATTCAACAAAACTAGAATCTGCTTCAGCACCCCATTGAAATTTCCCTTTCTTCAAACACTCCGTGATCGGTGCTATAATTGTACTGAAATTTCGATTGAAACGTCTATAAATTGTAGCCAAACCATGGAAACTTCTGACTTGTCTGACAGTCTTCGATGTAAGCCATTCTTTAGTTGCTCGAACCTTCTCCTCATCAACTTTAACCCCATTAGCGCTAACCACAAAGCCCAATAACAAAAGCTGGCTTGTCATGAAGATGCAGTTCTTCATATTTACAAAGACCTTATTTCTCTCAAAGCTCCTAACACTTCATGCAAAAGCTGAAAGTGCTCATTTTCTGAACCACTATAGATCAAAATGTCATCAAAATAGACAACAACAAATCTGTCAATAAATTCTTGAGTACCTGCTTCATAGGCAGCATGAAAGTGCTAGGCGCATTTGACAATCCGAATAGCATAACAAGCCACTCATATAGCCCTTCCTTCGTTTTAAATGCTGTCCTCCACTCATCACCCAGCCTCATGTGAATTTGGTGAAATCCATTATGTAAATCAAGTTTGGAAAACACTTTAGCCATATGAAGTTTGTCCAACATGTCATCCAGCCTCGGGATAGGAAACTTATTCCCGATTATAATCTTATTAATTGCCTTGCTATCTACACACATCCTCCAACTGTCATCTTTCTTTGGAGTTAATAAAGCAGGCACTGCGCATGGGCTTATGCTTTCCTGAATGTACCCTTTCTGCAGTAAATCCTCTGCCTTCTCCTTCAAAATTTTGCTCTCCTTAAGGTTCATTCTGTAGTGAGACAGATTAGGCAGACTAACACCAGGAATCAGATCAATTTGATGTTGAACATCTCGTAAAGGTGGCAACCCAGGTTGTAACATCCCATTCTTGTGGGAAGGTTAAAATGAGAAATGTGAATGATTAATGAGAGTTAGAAATACATTTCCATGTTCATGCATACTATGTCATACACATGCATATGAATGGGGAAGTTGTGACACATGAAAATGATTGTACATGCATTCATGAATAATTTTGGGTATAATTTGATTGTGTTGTGATTTTTAGGTGTTTTGAGAATTTTGAATTTTATTTATATGAAAAATTCTATTGGTTAGTAAGAATATTGCGATTGTGAATTTTGGTGAATTTAGGCATAAATTATAGAAAATTATACAAATAGGAAAAGACATCAAATGAAGATTTTGAAATAGTTGAATTGTAAAGATGAGAGTTTAGGGGAGTTAGTTTCAAAAGAAACTAAGTTAGAGCTTAGATGTGAGGGAAGTGAAAAATGTCACTTAGGCTTGGTACTTTGTTAGAAGTAGGTCACTGCTTTCTGAAAGTTGAAAGGTTAATTTATATGTCTAAGTTCATTCTTTATTGGGATCATCTCCAAATTTTCTTCTCATACATAGAGTTTTTCTTCGAATCCCTTCTAAGAGATTTCTGTGCTTTTCCTTCCTACACCAAAACCACTTTGCTATTCGTGTCTTCTACCCTAAGAAAAACTAGAAGCTGGTCATTATATTCAGTGAAGTACGTAAATTGCGTGGAGTTTAGGGATTGAAGATTTTGGAGTTTTTAAAAGGTAAGTAGTAAATAAATCCGTTAGAGAAGGGGATTTATGAAAGAACGTTAATGAATTACTATCATTTGCATGGAAATGGAATTTAAGTGTATATTCATAAATACTATGTGATTGGGAGGAAAAATTTTGATATAGTGTTAATTTTAGTTTTTGAAAGATTATTAGTGATTAGGTGAAGAAAAAGTGATGTTGGAGTTTAGATAGCAAAAACTTGATCTGAAATTTCAGTAAAACTTCTGTACCAATCTAGATAGATTCGTCAAAATGGATCTTATGAAAGTTATAAATCTTTCTTTTCATCTTGCCAACAATATATAGTATGAAAACTATGAACATCTGAGCTGAAAGTCAGGGTCTTTATAAGGGAAGATGTTCAAAAGTGAAATTTACTTCTTCTTTCTTTTTGCTTCTTTTGTGATGACATCATTGATGACGTCATCTTCTTCTATGTTTTGTTTTTTCTTAGTTTTGCTTCTTCTGCCTTTTTGGTTCTTTTGTGATGATTTCATTGATGACGTCATCTTCTTCTGTGTTTTGTTCCTTTTGTGTTTCGCTTCTTTTGTGTTTTGCTCCTTTTGTGTTTTGTTCCTTCTGAACTCGCTTTTTCTGAGTTTTCTTCTTTCTGTGTTTCGTTGACGTGTCTTCTTCTGTGTTTTACTGACGCGTCTTCTTCTGTATTTTGTTGAAGCGTCTTCTTTTGTGTTTTACTGATGCGTCTTCTTCTGTATTTTGCTGACATGTTTTCTTTTGTATTTTACTTCTTTTGTCTTTTTACTTCTTCTGTGTTTTGCTTCTTTTGAGTTTCGCTCCTTTTTTCTTTTTTTTTTCGCCTGGCCATAACTTCTTTTCTAGGCACCCAAATGAATTGATTCTTGAACCATGAGACTTGTAACACATTTCCCTGCATCTCCATCCGAAAATCTTAACCATCGGAAATGAAATGAGAAAGATTGAGTAAGAAACGTAGAACGGGTACAGTGAGTGTACACTTAAAGTTTTATGAACTGGGGTTGTTCCACTGAACGTACTTCGGTGTTTTGATTATGTCTAGATCTATAGGATTCCAAATGAATAATGAATTGTGATTTCGATGGTTTTAGTGAGGCATAAACCTAAGCATGAATCATACTTAGATGAGTTTTGGATAAAAGACTGATAATGTGATCGGAATAAGGGAAAGATCCCCGAGATTGTCATGAACATGCATTGTACATAAGTTATTCATGCAAGTGCATCATTGGATACTTATGATTGAAGAAATTGTGATATTGTGTATATTATTTATTATAGAGGAGCAATTGGAATGTCAACCTCCAGACGTTGTTGGATCTTCCAGGCATTAGCTTCGAGAGAAACTTGTGAGTAACATAGACTGTCTCACTTAATTACTTGTTTGTTTAGATTATATTTTGAATAATGAATGAATTAGATTTGATTGTGAATTTCGGACAGAAGATCCGATGATTGTGAAATGTGGATTGAGTTATTGAAGTGCAGTTTGAATGTGAAAGTGGAGACCTAAATGCTTAGAATGTGATTGATTGCGGGTACATGCATTCCATGTATGAATGCATGAAATATAATGGTAGTTGTGACTAAAGTAGCCAACGATCAAAGCTTAAAGCTCAACGTGTGAAAATGAGCCTCGAGCGCAAAAATGTTTCAGAGCCTCTTGCTCAACGTATAACGAGCCTTGTATCCTCTTCAGATAAGAGACAGTTATTAATGAGCCCAGTATTCAAAATGGATATGGGACAGTTCAAATACTCGGTCACAAAAACATAATAATTGGGAAAGAGTCTCATGAATATTTCATATGCATTTGGTTATGTATGCTTGATTGATGGAAATGCATGATTTGCTTATGTTTAAGTGAAAATGTGATACTTATGTAGAATGCAAAGTTGTGAAATAATTGTTATGTGAATTGATGTGTTGCATGAATTGAGTGAACCATCGATGATGGTTACCTCATTGAGTTCGTAAAACTCACCATTATTTGTAACGTTGTCTTTTCAAGATTGAGAGACGACCTTAACTATTGAGAGGCTTCACTATTGTGTAGATTATGCTTTAACAAGTGATGTCATGACTCAAAGGTCAATCAGCTGGGATTTTTGGATGACTTTGATAGATTTGATGTATTTTCCTCTTTCATGTAGTACTTTTGTACTAGGTTTTGTTAATGTACATGTACAAGAAGTTAAAAGACAATGTAGACTCTGTTCTTTGAGATATGTGAATGAGAAAAAAGTTGGTTTTAAAATTTTGTGATTTTCTATTGATGTTTATTAAGTGAGGGATGCTATGATGCCATATGAAGTGAAAGTAATGATTGAACGTTGCTAGCCCTTATCATAGGATATGTACCGGAATGACCTTCAGGCATTCCGGTGGGTACCATGCGGTAAGGAGGTGCTACATTAGGTGATATCAGAGCATGGTTGGCATCTGTTGGGACATATAGGAATGCTAGGCGTGAAATGTTATGAAAAAAATGCAGATATTGATTGAAGTTATTATTTGTTATAGGTCTACATCTTTAGGAATTTGTATTGCATTCTTCTCTTCTTCACTAACCAATAGCACATGTTTGACAACTACAGTATGCACTTCTTTTTCTGCCTCAACTCAGCTTCAAACTCCTTCACAGTAGTGGAAACTGTAAAAAGGGTTCGCCCCTCCACTTTAGAAGCTTTGGCACGGCCACTCTCTTTCGTTGATAGCAAGGTAAATTTAAACCCACCTTTCTCCACCTTGTAGATGTTATCTCTACCAACATGTTGGGCGTTAACATCAAACTACCAAGGTCTACTGAGAAGCATGTGACAAGCATCCATATGGACAATATTGCAGTAAACTTCATCAGAATATTTGACGATAGAGAAAGGAATCTTACAGTGCTCCGTCACTTCAATTTCGTCACCAGGTCGAATCCATCCAATTTGGTATGGATGTGGGTGCTTCTCAACTCGTAGTGCCAAATTCTCGATAGCATCCCTACCAACTATATTTTCACAGCTACCATTATCAATGATAATATTAAACAACCTATCATTAATAGTGCACCTACTTCGAAATAACTTATGTCGCTGTGAGTGTTCTTCCGGCTTAGAAATCAGCATCAATTTTCTCACGACATAATTTCTTACAAGATCATTGTCCTATATTTCATACTCATCATCTTCACCATCTGGTTCGCAGACTATTTCATCCTCCCCTCGATCAACCATATTAATGGTCCTTCTGCGAGGAAAGTCACTGGATCTATGCCCTTGCTGATTATACTTGAAGCATTTACCCAGGATTGGTTTAGCGTATGGATTATTGCCTCGTTGCTGTTCTTTTTTCCAATCATCCTTCTGCTTACCTGTGGCCTCTTGCTCCTTTTGTGCATCATCCTTCTAAGCACTTTTATTTTTTTCAAAAGAGGTTCTGGAGTACTCATTATAGCTTCTGCGAGAGGAATCCCCATATCTACTCTTCCCCTGTAGCATCATCTCAGCCTTCAAAGCTATATTTTTGGCTTCAGTCAAGCATCTTAAAACTTGTACACCAATGTTTTCTTTAATCGCTAGCTTCAATCCACCTAAAAACCTTGCAACCTGTTGATCCTCAGTCTCCCTCAGGTTGTTACGTTCAGCTAACCTTATAAACTTGACAGTGTACTCATTCATGATCCTGTTGCCTTGACGACACCTTTGGTATTGTTGGAACAAGAGTTGCTCATAATCAGGAGGAAGGTATTCTACCCCTAACAACCTCTTCATCTTCTCCTAGCTAGTGATTTTTATTTTTCCAACACGAACTCTTCGCTTTTAAACTCTCTCCCACCAAGCGGATGCCCTACTTTTCAGATTGCAAGCAACCACCTTAACCTGGTTTTCCTCTAGGATGTCCATGTAATCAAAAAATCTTTCTACCTCTGCAAGCCAATCTAAGAAATCTTGAATATTCATGCTGGCATAGAAATAAGAGATATCCACCTTCAATCTGTAGTCAAGGTTGTTATAAGCATGGTTCCCACATCCACGCTGTCCTTGGCCTACCATATCATCATCTGAATCCGAATCTTCTTCAAGAACAAGTTCATTGATAGGTCGTTCTTCCTCACGATTCCTACCACCACTCCTATTCCTAGTACCCTTGATTGCCAGGTTTGCAATTTGATTAGTAAGTTCCTGAAAACGTTGATCAATTCGCTCATTAATATCATTAATATGATTCTCCAACGTTTGAAACCTTGGATCGGCATCCCCTATCGCCTCAGTTTTATGATCACCATCGCTAGAGCCGCCGCTCCTTCTTCCTGCCATCAGAATTGACCGTGCTCTGATACCAACTAATGCAGTGAGTAAAGCGTAAACATACAAGTTTCAATCCAAAACCTGAAATTCAATTGAGAGAATCCCCAAATATGAAGTTTATTCAAAATGACCTCCACAAAATAATGCCGAAAAGAGTTTAAATAGGTTCCAAACCCTAAAACGCAAATAATTAAAACAATAGAGTTTGACTAAGAAAAGCGGTTGACTTTTTGAAGCCCATCAAATTTGCAAACTCTTTTGTTTAGAATTTTTACGTGCAGCCCACTCTTGGAAATCATCCGCAACATGTTCCATTTCAACGAGTCCTCTCAACTATTTGAATCTCTCAACATTCATGTTAGGAAGTATGAGATCAAAATTTTACATTTCCATTTTTTATTATTATAATAGACATGTATATCATTTCTTTTCGTGTCTTGCGGTTCGTGTTAGAGCAATTATTTACCTTTGCCTTGATGTAATTAAATTTTTATGACTATATATATATATGACAGACTTTTTCTATTGCACATATTGATGGTGTCAGAGTTACTGTATTCTGAAATAGATATTGCATATCTAAACGAAGTTCAATTTTGTTTAAAATAATTTTTGAATCATAAAAAATGGAATATTAAATGTACAGATATAGTTAGATAGATAAATGGGTCGAATCTGATTCAAGTTAACTCGACTGAAGGTTGAAGAAGACGGATGTTATCATTTTTGCTAAATATTCTGTAACAATTTTTTGAAAACAAAACTTTGTTTTATGTGGGGCCCATCATTGCAAAGTTTGTAGAACCTTATTTACGTGGGGTCATCATTGCAAGCTTTAGTTTTATAATTGTAAAGCATAAGCATGATTTCTAGAACTAAACACCATTTCGTGGCCTAACAAAAAATCTTTAATTCTATGCTTATAATGTGAGGCCTATCATGAAAACTTGTAAAATAATAAATTATATATAATATAATTATGGATTGAAAGTGGTCAATCTTTATGCTGAATTTACAAATTGAACCCATAAATATTTCAGATTTGATAGATTAATCCAATTTTGTTAAATTGCATGATTTAAATGATTGTTTGATTTTAAATTCATATATATACTTAATTTTGGCAAATATATGATATTGATGCATGATTAATAAATTTTAAAAGGATATATTCATATTTTCCATAGAAAGAGGTGTCATGTGATTAATATAATTTTGATTAGCTAAAGATTAGTCACAACATCTTTGATTAAGAAAAATTATTCGAATCACATTTTGTAAAATGACAAATTATAATTAATCATATTCAAATATGATAAATTTTATCCCAAAGGAAGATTTATTATATTTGCATGGTTAATTAGTATGGAATAGTAAATTATTTTTTCTTAATTTACCCACATCTATTAAGAAAGGAATATAATTTGATAGTTTCATCATAAAGGTTATATATGAATCTTTTAATTAAAGCTTAGCCCACAAGCATTTTTAATTGTTATATGATTCACATTTGAAATATGATTGCATATTTTAACATTGGTAAAACATGATACCTGTTTCTTTGCTGCAAAAAATTTAGTAACATAAGCATATTTATTTGAATTTTGTGTAGTTATTCAACTTGTTTTTTTGTTATTCAATGTGATATTCCCAAATTAAATGGTGATAACTATAAAATATGGAAAGAGAGGATTCTCCTCCAATTAGGCTATATGGATATTGATTATGCTATATGAAAAGATGAACTACTTGTACCTCTGAAATTAACACTCAAGTTGAAATTGCTTTTTATGAACGTTGGGAGCGATCTAATCGCCTCAACATGATGTACCTAATGACCAAAATTCATCCTAGTATTTATGGTTATATTGGAGAGTGTGATCATGTTAGGGATCTACTAAAGGCTATTGATGAACAATTTGAGTCTTTAGATAAGGCCTTAGCCAGCACCTTAATGACCAAATTATCATCAATAAAGCTCACAAATGTTAGAGGTGTGCATGAACACATCATGAGAATGAGGTCTTTTGAGGTTGAAATGTCCGAGTCTTTCCTTGTGCATTACATACTTAATTTCCTTCCACCTCAATATGGACCCTTTAAAATCTCTTACATCACATATGAGGACAAATGGTCTATTAATGAACTGTTAACCATATGTGTTCAAGAGGAAGGGAGGTTGGTAATGGAATTGGGTGAAAGTGCATATATGGCTACAGAAGGAAGGAATAGAGGGCAAGCCAAACAAAAGGAAAAGTTTAAAATACCAATCCATACTGAGATAAAAAAGGATTTCAATCCCAAGTGTCACTTCTGCAAAATAAGGGGCACATGAAGAAAGATTGTGCCAAATTTAAGATTTGGCTTATAAAGAAAGATATTTCAATCTCACTTGTTTGTTATGAATCTAATATGGTTGATGTTTGTCATGACTCAGGGTGGATTGATTCTGGTTCTACAATCCATATTCCCAATACCTTGCAGGGTTTTCTAAACCACAGGAAGCCAGTGGGCAGTGAACAATGCATCTATTTAGGCAATAAGATTCGTTCACATCTGGAAGCTATTAGGACATGCAAATTAGTTTTAAATTCTGATTTTTTTTTGAATTTGGAAATAACATTTTATATTCCAAGTTTCTCTAGAAATTTGATTTCAGTCTCAAGAATTATACTTTTGGGATATTCCTTTATATTTTCAAATACATCATTTGGTTTGTATCATGGATCTAATCTTGTTGGGAATGGTATAATGATTGACGGTCTTTTTCGAATTAATTTGCAAGAAAAATTTTTCCACAATATAATGCATGTCTATAGTAATCTTGGTATTAAAAGATGTGTTATGAATGAACAATCCTCCATGTTGTGACACCGAAGATTGGAACATATTTTCCTTGAAAGAATTTAAAAATTAGTGAACAATGGAGTAATTAATACTTTGGATTTTACTGACTTTGATGTTTGTGTGGACTACATAAAGGAAAACAGACCAACATGAAAAGTAAAGGTGCCAAAAGGAGTTCATAGATATTAGAGATCATACATATAGATATTTGTAGTCCAAAAATGGACTTGTATGGTCAGAAATACTTCATCTTATTTATAGATGATTACTCGCGATATATGTACCTCTACTTGCTTCATAACAAGAACGAAGCATTAGATGTCTTTAAGGTATTTAAAACGAAAGTACAGAAACAATGCGGTTAGCAAATAAAGATCGTGAGATTAGATAGAGGTGGAGAATTTTATGGTAGATACACTAAGGGTGGACAAGCGCCTAGTCTATTTGTGAAGTTTCTTCAAGAGCATGGAATAATATCTCAATACACCATGCTTGGTCTTTGGACCAAAACGGTGTAGCAAAAAGAAGAAACCGAACATTATTAAAAAAGATGTTGAGTATGTTTAATAACTCTAAGCTTTCTAAATCCTTGTGGAATGAAGCTCTTAAAACAACAGTGTATATGTTAAATCGAATTCTAACCAAGGTTGTTTCTAAAACACCATTTGAGTTATGGAAAAGTTGGAAACCGAGTTTGTGACATAAATGTGTTTGGGAATGCTCGTTAGAAGTAAAAGTTTATAACCCACAAGAAGAGAAGCTGAATTTGAGGACTATAAGTGGATATTTCATTGGATATGCTGAAAGGTCCAAGGGTATAAATTTTATTGCCTATCTCATAGTACTAGGTTTATGGAATTAAGAAATGAAAAGTTTCTTGAGAATGACTTGATTAGTGGGAGTGTTCAATCTTGGGACTCAGTTCTTGAGAAGGATCATTGTGAAATACAAACTCCTATTGAAAGCAATAGATTGATTGTCATTCGTAGCATCCCTCAAAGTCAAACGAGTGTTGAAAAACCAATGATTGAAGTTCCACAAGCGGCTGATGACAATCTAGTAGATCTGATTATTTAGCAATCACTAGAGGTTGTTGAGTAACAATTGTACAAGCTCATCCTCAGGAGGGCGTTAATACAACATTAAGAAGATCAATTAGAGAGAAGAAATTTGCAATACCTAGTGATTACATTGTGTATTTACAAGAAGTTGACTATAATATTGGAGCCAAAAATGGCCCTGAAATATTTTCACAAGCCATGAGTTACAATGAACCTCAATTATGGTACAATGCCATAGTAGAGGAGATGAATTTTATGGCATTTAACAAAGTCTGGGATCTTTTTGATTTGCCTAATGGTGCAAAGTCCATTAGATGCAAATGGGTCTTCAAGACAAAAAAGGACTCATTAGGCAACATTGAAAGATATAAAGCTAAACTTGTTACTAAAGGATTTACTTAACAAGAGGGAATCAATTATACGAAGACCTTTTCTCCTGTATCTAAAAAGGATTCCTTACGAGTGATTATGATATTAGTTGCCCATTTTGATCTAGAACTATATCAAATGAATGTGAAAACAACGTTCTTCAATGGAGACCTAGAGGAAGAAGTTTATATGAAACAATCAGAAGGATTTTGCTCCAGTGATGGTGAAAGTTTGGATTGTAAGCTTAAAATGTAGCGCCCCCTTACCACAGGGTACACACCGGGATATCCGGAGGTCATTCCGGTACATAACTTATGATAAGGACGAGCTACGTTCGATCATTACATTCACTTCACATGGCATCATATCAATATTCACTTATAAAGCATCAATAAAAAACTACAATATTTTAAAACCAACGTTTTCCTCGTTTCACTTCACAAAACTGAAAGTCTACATTGTGTCTTTCAACCTTTTCCATATGTACATCAATAAAACCTAATACAAAAATACTACATAAAAGAGGAAAATATAAAAAATCTAACTAATCTGTCCAAAAATCCCAGTTGACCGACTTTTGAGCCATGACTTCACTTGCTAATCATAATCTACACGATTGGTAGAGCCTTTCAGTAGCTAGAGTCGTCTCTCGGTCCTGAAAAGACAGTTGCAAGTTTGGTGAGTTTTGCGAACTCAATGAGGTAACCATCATCGATAGTTCACTCAATTCATGCATCGCAACAATTCACTGAATATATAATCACATAGTACACTTTACATAAATTTCACATTTTCACTTAAGCATAGGCATTTCATTTCAACAAATATACTTAACAATGTGCATATGAGATGCTTATGAGACACTTTCTAATTATTACATTGTTGTGACTGAGTGCCTGAAATGTCCTGTATTTATTTTGGATATCGGACTCATTAATAACTGTCCCTTATCCACTTGGGGGATATAGGGCTTATTTTGCATAGTGAGCCTTAGGCTCTTAATCACTTTTGAGCTCAAGGCTCATTTTCATTCGTTGAGCTTTTCGCTCAATCGGTGGCTATTCTGGTCACAACTACCATTATCTGATTATGCATTCATGTATGGGCTGCATGTATCACAATCACTCATATTGTAAAGCACTTAGGTCTTGACATTCACATTTAAGTAACACTTCAATATCTCAATCCACTTTAACATTCATCGGACCTTCTGTCCAAAATCTACAATTAAATACATTCAAGTAGCATTTCAATATCCCAATCCACATTCACATTCATCGAACCTTCTGTTAGGAATCCACAATTAAACACATTCAGTTAACATTCAAAACATAACTTAAGCAAACAAGAAATTAAGTGAGACCGTCTAGGTTACTCACAAATTGCTCACGAAGCTATTGCCTCGAAGTTTCGGTAATGTCTGGAGGATGATGTTTAATTCGATCCTCTATATTAAACAACATACACATATATCATAATATGCACAATTATAATTGTTCAATAATGCACATGTATGAAATGAATTATGTACAGTGCATGTTCATGATAATACCGGGTATTTATCCATCAATTTCATCACAAAATTAATCCCGTATCAAAACTCATCTAACTATAATTTATACTTAGATTTATGCCTCACTAAACCATTAAAATCTCTATTCCTTTCTCATTGACTCACTTCAGAATTGTTTTCCAAGTCACACTTTTAGGTCTAATGTTCACATTCAATTATAAAGTGAAACTGATGTAATTTGGTCATACTCTCCTCTAGAAAAGTGTTCCTCTATGTCTTATCTTTCTATTGACATCAAAATCACACAATTTGGATCAGTAATTTGAAAGATATGTCTCAAATATTATCGCGTTATCCATATTCAAAAATAATATACTATGTACAATTTCCATCCAGAAATTCAATATCTTAGATAAAGAATCAAGATTCAACTTCTTGAGACAATTTGTAGGCTTGTATCTCTAATTTACTCCAAATAAAAATTCATCTTATTTGGAATCCTACAGATCAAGATATCACCAAAATACTGAAGCATCTTTAGTAAAAATATCTAATTCATACTCTTCCCACCGTTCCCCTTACTTTAATTCTATCAATCGTTTTCACATTAAAATCAAAAGCTATAAATTTTTGTGGAGAGATAGAGAAATATGTTAGAAATCCAATTCTTTAAAAATGAGGTCATTTGGTGGTTGGATGAAAAAATTATGGCCAAAAGAGTGGAGTATGTTTAGTTTAAGGGAGGGAAGGTTGCGGGGCGCGTATTGCGATTGTGACTTTTGCGCACCCGCGGAATGTCGCGATCGTGCTTTGTTGCGATCGCAACTTTCCTCTCTTCTCTATTCTTCCTCCGACCTGTCTTGGTAACAAGGGCATAACTTTCGCTAGGATATTCAGATTAAGGTGAATCAAAACCATTTTAAAGAAGACTTCTAGACCTACAATTTCTATGAAGACCTCGAAAATAAATTTTGCCTATATAAGGGTCAAAATTTCAAATCAATGCAACTGTCCCGAATGTCCATCCCATGTAATATCACAGACTTCTAAATATCATATCTCTCAACTCCAAAGTATAAAAATTTCATACCTTATATCAATGAAAAGATAAAAGAAAGATCTACAACTTTAATGAGACAATTTTGTCAAAATATGTCTATATAAAAATAGAAAAATTTATGAAAGTTTCAGCTTGAAAATTCAACACTGTTACTATTCATTCTCAGAAAATCCAGTCTTCCATTTTTTTTTCAAAAACCCACATTTCAAATTTTTATTTCTAGATTTTCTACTCTATTTCCATCAACTGATTCATCATAAATTCATACTACTCCAAAATATGCAAGTTTAATCAAAATCATAAAAAAGTCAAATATACAACTCTGCATTTCACCATTCTATATATTTTCCTATATTTTCATTCTATGCATCTACTTAAATATTTTCCTTTAACTATCATTTATACACTCATTCTTATCTCAAACCATCATTTTACAACTACCCTTCAACTCAAATATCACTTTTTGATCATCTCTAAGAAACTCATCCCCCTCACGTACACATGCATATATATAAACATGCATAGTGAAGAAGAACAAGAAACAGAATATACCACCTTTTCATTCTTTGATTTTCTACACTCCCTTCATACACCATTTTATTGCTATTCCAAACTCCAAAATTCATTTCCACATCACTTGATCACTAAAATCCATCAAAACTAAAATAACACTTTATCCGCATTTTCATTCCATTTTCACAGTAGCCATGTA
>JANZLF010000221.1:12150063-12161291 GCA_026546835.1 Erythroxylum foetidum | reverse complement strand
TTATATCTAAAGGAGATGGGTAAAGACCATTTTACCCCTCCTTCAAAGCCTTAACTTAATCCAACCTAAACAATCTTCCCTAAATGCCCTCAAACATATTTACCCTATAATTCTCATTAAAACCACATTATACTCAAATAAACCTCAATTATCCACATAATCACACAATGTAATCAAACTAACACATAAACACGTAATTAACACAATTCAAGCCTAAAAACATAAATCAGAAAAATTTGGGGCCCAACATAGCTTCTTTTGAAACTAACTCCATTTAGTTCTCCTCTTTACAATACAACTATCATTTTTACAATCCAATTATCCCCAATATTCTTTTGATTCCTTTTTCCTATTTTATTTTTTTCTATTATCCATAAAGATCCCAAAATTTCCTAAATTAGTCCTAAATTCACCAAAATTCAAAAATAATACAATTCTACTAACTCTTAAAATTTCCAATGTAAAAATATTCATAATTCTAAACAATTCACAAATCAATCCAATTATACCCGGAATTATTCATGAATGCATGAACACTTATTTTTATGTGAAGATAAATTCACTATTCATGTATATGTGTATGGCATATTATGCATGAGCATGAAGAAGCATTTCTAAACCTCTCTTTAATCCCTCATATTTACTATTTTAACCTTCTCACAGGTAATGAGATGTTACATAAAAAACCCATATTTGGACTGAACCAAGCTTACTGTCAATGGTATTTGAAATTCAATGATATCATCTCTTCATATGGTTTTGTAGAGAATATTATGGATCAATGCATATATTAGAAAGTTAGTGGGAGTAAACTTTGTTTTGTTGTTCTATATGTAGATGATATTTTACTTGTCACCAATGACAAGGGTTTGTTATATAAGGTGAAACAATTTCTTTCTAAAAATTTTGACATGAAGGATACGAGTGAGGCATCTTATGTCATTGACATTAAGATCCGTAGGGACAGATCTCAATACATGTTAGGTCTATCCCAAGAAACCTATATTAATAAGGTCTTAAAAAGATTTTGGATGAAAGATTGTTCACTAAGTATAGTACCTATTGTGAAGGGTGATAGGTTTAATTTGAACTAGTGCCCAAAAAATGAGCTTAAAAGGGAACAAATGAAAAATATTCCATATGCTTCTGCAGTAGGGAGCCTAATGTATGCTCAGGTTTGTACAAGACTTGACATTGCATTTATGGTTAGAATGTTTGGAAGATATCAGAGTAACCTAGGTATAGACCATTAAAGAGCTGCTAAAAAGGTAATGAAGTACCTTCAAGGGACCAAAAATTACATGCTTATGTATAGACGAACTATGAATCTCAAAATAGCTGGCTACTTGAATTTGGACTTTGCTGATTATGTTGATTCATGAAAGTCAACATATGGATATGTGTTTATGTTTGCCAATGGAGTTGTATCTTGGAGGAGTTCAAAGCAGACCTTAACTGGCACTTCTACAATAGAGGCTGAGTCGTTTCTTGTTTTGAGGCTACCTTGTACAGTGTATGGATGAAAACTTTCATATCCGGGCTTAGAATTGTGGATTTTAAGAATATATTGTGACAATTCAGCTGCAGTTTTCTTGGCCAAAAACAATAAGAATGGTAGTCGAAGTAAGCATATCAACATTAAGTATTTGGCCACTAGGGAACGTGTCAAAGAGAACAAAGTGGTTATTCAACATATTAGCACTGAATTAATGATTGCTAATTTTTTTAACAAAAGGCATGCCACCAAAGATTTTTAAGGATTATGTTGCTAGAATGGGAATCAGTTTCATTTTGTGATTTATTATATGTACTTTCATGAAACTCTTATTAATTTTATTGTTCTCTCATTCTAGCGTACACATTTTTATTTTAAGAATTACAACTATTATAGACCTAGATTAAACATAAAGGTTTATTCATTCAGTTAAAGTGGAATAAGAAATAGGAGCATCGTGATAGATGGAAGATAATACTCACATTAAGAGGTTTCCTTATGATTCATGCATTTATTTCTTTAATTAAGTAGAGGTTTTATGACTTTTAGATTACATCTACGACCTAAGTGGGAGACTGTTATCAGTTGGTTTCCTTATGATGGGTCATGTTTGTTAATTTTGAAACCTCATGTCCTTCCACTGTGAGCCGTCATCTCCTTCTGTTGTTTTGATGGAAGACAACAGAGAATATAAAAGTATGTGTAAGAAGGTACTGGGTCCCTAAGCTTGACATTTTTTGAGACACCATCTTATTGAATTTGTTAAAAGCTTAGAACAACCCTCTCACCCATTTGAATCTCTCAACATCAATGGCAGTAGGTATGAGATTTAAATTTTAAATTTCCATTTTGTTTATCATAATAAAAATGTATATCGTTTCTTTTGATGTCTTACAAGCAGATCATCAGAATTTAGGTTTGGATGCTTGATCCTAAACATTTTTCAAAAGTTAATAAAACCTTTAATAAACAAGAATGTCATCTTGATGTTATGTGGAAACTCGAAATATTTTTCATTCAGGGAAGTCAAGACATATCTGTAACCTATACTTCATCAGTGCCTATTCTCTGAATGCTTCCTCCAAACTTTATGTTTTTGGCAGCGAGCTTGCAATTATCACTTTGGTGCGTTTCACAGCTTCGATTGAACTATGCAATTTCCTTGTCCTCTTCTCCTCCTATAGAGGTTTTAGAGCTACCATTATCCATTGCTAGCTGAATTTGTATCCCAGGAATCGACTATCATCCTTGAAACCTTGGAAGATAACTTTTTATTTTCATTTATGAGCTTTTGTGAGAGATAGAAAGTCCCATCTGTGGTAGTTTGGCTTTGAGTTCAGATTCCAACTACCTTGGAGTATTTATCAGTATGATTGATTTGGTTGGCCTAGCAAAATTGTTGTTAATTTTGAAAAAGAAAAAAGATGCTCATAAATACTTATACACTCATAAAAAAGAGATATGCAATAAAACTTTTATCCTTTCCTTTCTTCTAATAAAAATGAAATATTACATGGTCATGTATAGTGTCAATTGAGAGTTCTAGACTAATTAAAGTTAGTTAATGCTAAAATACGAACAAGAAAACATGCTTAATGACATAATAAAATCTGCATAAATGAAAACTGACTATTTTGTCTTTATTTTATCGTAAGTATCTTTAAGTAATTATAAATGACATAAGGTTAGATGATCTAAATCTAGATATAGAAAGCTTTAAAATAAAATTTAAACCTGAATTTATTAAGATTTGACTATTCAAATACTCATTTAAATTTGTTTCGAAATTAAAAAAATCAAGCTTATTTCTAACACTCCCTATAAGCTTGATTTTGCATAACTCCAAGTGTTATCCATAATTTTAAATAACATCATATTTAAGGGGCTTAATAAAAATGTTAGCAACTTAATAAAAGGATTTCACAAATTTTAAATTATTCTACTTCTTAGCAATTCTTAAATAAAATGAAACATCTACCAATATGCTTACTCTTATCATAAAACATTGGATTTTTTTGCTACTGCTTGAGAGAGTTATTTTCAAGCATGAGTTTTTTAAAAATATCTTCCATATGCTCAAAATGAATTTTTTTGGAATAACCTTCTCAACCAAATAGTGTGACAAGTTGAGGAAGTGGAAGTGACAAGTATAGGAAGTAGATGCTACATACTTTAATTAACATTTTGGGAGTGTGATTATGATTTGTTTCTTTGACACCAAGAGATTACATTATATCTCAAAAAGAAACAAACTCACCAGTACCTTTTCTATTAGCAACAAGATCTCCAACAATGTTGCTATTACAAAAACCCATTAATTAAAGTTTTTGGAAGTTAAATATGCTATAGTCAATTATACCTTTGAGATTCTGAATAATTCTCTTCGTTGCCTTTAAGTAAACTTTAGGTGAAATCTATATAAATCAACTATCAAGTCTAACTGTAAATAAGTTATATGGTCTTAAGAAAATCAACTACCTTAAGTTTTCCTATAAGACTTTTAAATAAATTTGGATCTACACTCTCTTATCTATCAAACTTGGATACCTTTATTTAACACTGCTACCTCCTTTGAATAACCTTCTTGAATGACAAAAAATTTGATTATCCTTTTTCTTCACTTCAATTCCCAAGTAGTAAGAAATCAATCTTATATCAATCATCGTAAATTTTATGGTCATTGAAGCTTCAAAGTTTTCAACCATATTGTGATTGTTGTCTATGAAGATAAGATCATCCACATACAACTAAAAAAAGAATAAATTATATTTATCCTTTTCAACATAAAGAGGATATTCAAGTAAGCATATGGTGAAACTATTCTTTTGAAAATAAATGTGAATTCAAATATCCCAAACTCTTGTTGCTTGACTAAGCCCATATAACGCCTTCTTTAAGTTTATCACTTTATATTTTTAGCCTTAAATCATATATCCTATTAGTTTTTCAATATAGACTTCTTCGTCTATATAACCATTGAGAAAAGCAGTCTTGACATCCAATTGATGAATTGTCTAATGATTTTGGAAAATAAGACATTAATAAACAAATTATTTTTAGGCACGTAACAAGGACAAATATTTCTTTATAGTATATCCCTTGCCTTTTCTTATACCCTTTGACAACAAGCCTTGCTTTGTATCTCTCTACTTCACTTTTGAAATTTTATTAACTATAGATGGCCATTTGACTCCAATGGCATGATTTGAACTCTTAAAAGAGAACTAAGTTCCCATATATTATTCTTTTCAATGATTTGCACTTTTTTATTCATTGTATGAATCCACTTCTTATTTTTCCTAGCATTTTAAAAATTTAAAGGTTCAATATCTGTAAGTAGGCAAAAGAAGTTAAAGTTATTACAAATTTCATCAATTCTTTTATATCCTTGAAGTCCCATGCTTGTTGATATTGTTGATGATGATACTTAAAGAAGATCGGATTATTGAGGTTGGTAGAAAAAATCATTTATGACTTTTTGGCAACCTCATTTTCTTCTTCTTATTCAAGATGCTCCAATTTTAAAATGCTTCTTCATCAAAATTCAACATCTTTATTAATTACAATCTTTTTATAGGTTAGATTAAATAACTTGTAGCCTTTTGAGTTTTTATCATATCCTACAAAAACAAACTTCTTTTTATTTTAGAATATGAAGATAAGGAATATAGCCAAACATTCTTAAGTATGATGCAAAAGGCTTCATTTTACTCTATACTTCTTGTGGAGTGACGTCTTTCAAACTCTTTGTAGGATTACGATTTCAAATATAAACCATATATACAACTGCTTCAGTCTAAAACTCCTTATGTGTCATCTTACTTTTTAACATGATTCTCACTATATTTAGGATTGTTTGATTCTTTTTTAGTTAATGTACTTTTTTCAGAGAGATGTTGACACTATAAAAGGAAGATAAATTTCATGTAGTGATAAAGCTCTTAAATTCATTAGTAGTAAATTCTTTACCTCTATCAGTTCTTAAAGATTTAATTTTAAAGCCACTTTCTTTTTCAACCAAAGCTTTAAACTTTTGGAAAAAGGTACAATTTTCCCCTGGTGTTTCCTAAAATGTCTAAGTTAGCTCCTATAGTTGCCTATGGTACTAATTCACCTTTTAACTTTTACAAAATAGAGCAACTGATCCTAAAAAATTTCGTTAGCTTTCTGTTTGTTAGGCATGACATCTCCATTATTTGAGAAAACATAGGCTATTAGATTAGTGAATGTGCTAACTTGGTAGGTTAAGTGTCATTTATCATTTTATTTTATTTTATTTTTAAATTTACCTATTTTAATTTTAAAATAAAATTATTTTAATGCTCTAATTTTACCCAAAAATACCCAACACCCATACTAAAAAACTCCAACACTCCTATTTTCTCTTCTCCCCTATTCTTTACAAAGCCTTATTTCTCTCCCTATTGTCGATATTTATTAACTAAATGACTCCAGATTGAAGCCAAAATGTTACTTTCTTTGGGGGAATTGAAGCCAACTAATCATCCAACTTATCCCTATAATCATAAGCCATCAAGTTTTATATTTGAAATAAATGACAAAAATAACACAAAAATAGAGAACAAAAGAGCACAATGAGGACCTAAAGTAAGTTCATGGCTACTGATAGTTGTGCATTAGTATGTGTTTTTCTAAGTATTTGGTATGTGTTTCTTGTATGATAGGTTATTATTATTGTATTTTAGGACTTGTTTTGTGTATTTTTGTTTAGTTTGATCTTCATGGTTGGTTTTTTGTGTTTGATATTAGTTTAGGGTAAGAATAGATCATTTTGGTGCAGGAATAGAGGGCGGACACCTTTATGATTGAGTTAGGGATCAAGAGAAGAGAAGTGGAGCTGCTGAAAAACAAGAACCCACAATCGTGGAAAAGGGTATGTTTTTCACGATCGTGGGAAATCTATGGAGAAAGTTTTTTTTAAGTTAACCTTCGATCATGGGAAACACAAGTATAATTCCCACGACTGTGGGAACTAGAATTCGAAGAGACACGCGAGTTTCATGTCCTTGTTTTAGGTTTTCATGACTTTATAAGACATAGAATCTTGAGGGGCCGTCTAAAGGTCATGAAACTTGCTTCCTGGAGCTAAAAGACAGATTGAGAGCCTAGAGATAGGGGATATGCAAGGTTTCATTCCTGATTAGGCAAAGAACACCCCGTCATTTAAATTTTCCATATTAGGAAAAGAAGAGGAGGAGCTGTCCTGTCCAATTTTATTTTAATTTCTTTCTCTTCTAGTATATTTATCATGGATTATTTACTTGTTGGGGATGCTATGGATATTATGATTGGATAAATTTTTTAAAGGTTTGCTGTTGAACTATTTGTGAACCTCTGGTTATTGATTTAATGATATACATATTTGTGTTATTTATTGTGTTTAAACCATGCAACAAATCGAGTGAGTGAGCTTGGTAATCTGTGTTAATTGTACAACGAGCGTTGACGATTAATAGACTTATAAATAACAAGTTATTGATTTATTAGGAAGAAATTTCAATAGATCAATACACGGCCTATAGGTTAGCTTCATATCTAGTTAAATATTTAGGAAAGGCTTTACACATTGAGAGATCCTGAAGTTAATTCTAATTTATTTAACTAGTGACATTTAGTTACTCCTTGAGAGACGGTGGGTAGAATTTTAGGAAATCTTGGACCAAGCATAAATTGAATCAATCAATCATATGGGAGCAAATAGGGATAATGACTAGCCCTAATGTTTAATCTTGATTTTCTCCAAGTCTTAGTTTACGATTTTAGTTTGGGTTGCATTATTCCTTGTTACTTAGTTTGTCTTTATTTTACTTATCTTTTTAAATTAGATTGAAACAATTTCTTAAACAAAGAATAACCTAAATTAAATGGTGCCTAAGCACTATCCTTATGGGATCGATATCCACTTTCAACTCTAAGTATGACCTGTATACTTGCGATTTTGAGCGTTAGACTAGTAGTGTGTTTTGCATTCAATGAGTTTTTTATGTTGTTGTAGGGGATTCATTATTTAGCATTTTGTTTAGTTTGAGTTACTTTGATTTAAGAGTTTTTGATACTTTTCCTTGTCTCTTTGTAGGTGCATGAACACAAGGAATGTAGGACCTCGAACTTTAGGGGCTTGCATCCACGGGACCTCGGCCTCTCAGGCCTCATGCCCACCCACTTGTAGATATTGTCTGCTTTAGGTTTCGGTCTCTAGGGCCTCGCACCCTCACGATTTTGTTTTTCCAGGAATTCCCAAGAGGTCACCCATCATGGTACTGCTTTGGCCTTAGCACGTTTAGCTTCGGAGTTCTGATAGGATCCGGTCGGGAGAGGTTTCCACATCCTTATAAAGCATGCTTCGTTCTCCTCTCCATCTGATATAGGATACTTTGAAATAGAGGCTGTGTGTGCCTAAGGTGGATGATTTGAGGAAGGAGATATTTGAGGAAGCTCATATGGCCGCCTATGCTATGCATCCTGGTACTACCAAAATGTATAACACATTGAAGCAACATTTTTGGTAGCCTGGAATGAAGAAGTAAATGGCAAAGTATGTATCTAGATGTATGACTTGTCAGTTGGTGAAAGCAGAGCACTAGGCTCCGGTAGGGAAACTTCATTCGTTGCCTATTCCGGAGTGAAAATGGGAACGCATCACTATGGACTTTATTATAGGATTGCCTAAGACTCTGAGGCAGTATGATGTTATATGGTTTATAGGGGACCGGTTAACTAAATCAGCCCACTTCTTAATAGTGAGAGAGAATAACTCACTTGATCAGTTGGCCCAGAAATATGTGAAGGAGGTGGTGAGACTGTAGCGCCCCTTATTGCAAGATACACATCGGGACACCCGAAGGTCATTCCGATGCATATCCTACGATGAGAGCGAGCTACGTTCAATCACTACATTCACTTCGTAAGGAATCATATCATTATTCACTTTAAAGCATCATAAAAAATCACAATATTTTTTTTTGACCAACGGTTCCTCATTTCATTTCTAAAAAATCGAAATCTACATTGTCTTTCAACGTTTTCCATAGGTACAACATCAAACTTAATACAAAAGGGCTACATGGGAGAGGAAAGAATAAGCAGTCTATCTAAATTGTCCACAGATTCTAGCTGACTGACCTTTGAGCCATGACTCTTCCTGCCAAAACACAATCTATATAGCTGGTAGAACCCCTTAGTAGCTTGAGCCGTCTCTCGGTCCTGAAAAGACAACGTTGCAATTTTGGTAAATTTTGCGAATTCAATGAACTAACCATCATCGATGGTTCACTCAATTCATGCATCACACTATCACACTAACATAATATTCACCTCATTGCATACTCACAATATATCACATCCCACATTCAGAATAGTCATATCGTTCATACAAAACACACATATCAATTAAAATTGCAATGCACGTGAGACTCACTTTCATTTATTATTATTGTTATAAATGAGTGCCTTTTTACTAGCTCATATCCCTTAGTGGATACCGAGCTATGTCATATAACGTCCTATACCCCTTAGTGGATACCGGGTACAGTCGCACTCGAGTCTGAGGCTCTAATCACATTCTGAGTTTTAAATTTCTTACCCTAGTGACTCCGGTCATAACTTCCTTTATCTTGCATGCATTCATGAAAACATAACCTCGGTCAATCATATGGATGCACGTAACATTAACCTCGGTCAATCACATGGATGCACGTTCACATTTAGATAACATTCATCATCGGACCGTAGTCCGGCATTCAGCAGAGGTGCTGAGTACACTTTTGCATTCATATGCATATTCACAAATTTATACATTTGAAGCACTTATTTCGTCATGTTCACATACAAGGAGCACTCTAATAATTCATTTATACACCAGAATCACCGGATCTTCCTTGTCCGGAATCAACACAATCAAACCACATCAATGTCCTTATTCAAAACATATTTTAAAGGAAACAGTTAATTGAGTGAGACCGTCTAGGTTACTCACAAGTTGTTTTCGAAGCTAGTGCATGGAAGATCCGATAATGTCTGGAGGTTGACGTTCCAGTTTCCCCTCTATAAATAATAATATACACAATATCACAACTTACATAATTATAAGTATTCGATAATGCACATGTGTGACATGAAATATGTACAATGCATGTTCATGACAAATACTGGGTACTTAACCAAAAATTTCTTCATCCCATTTGTAGCCCTATGTCTCCAGGTTACCACAAAATAAAAATAATCTCATTTGGATCAGTAGGGCTCCAGAAATTATCAAAATACCGAAGTATGTTTAGTAGAATAACAACAGTTCATATTGCTTAAAAACACACTCACTGCACCCGTTCCACTCTTTACACTCAATATTTCTTCATTCATTTCAAATGGCTATGATTCTTGGTGAAGATGTGGATCAATGTCTTACGAATCCAATGGTTCAAGACTCAAGTCATTTGGAGGTCTAAAGAGGAAGTTATGGCCAAAAGAATCCAACATATTCATATCTTTACTCGTATTGTACATGTCTTGGCACAATTGCTATAACTCTCACTACAAATGTGGGATTGCCTTCGTTTTTAGACTATTGGAAAGAGGACTTCCAAATATATAAATTTCATGAAGACCTAAAAGGCCAATTCTATAGTCCAACATCTGTATCGTCTCACTTTTTCATCGTCTCACTTTCCTTTCGTCTTAGCTCTATCTTCTCATTTCCATCGTCTCATTTCTATCGTCTCATTTTCTTCCATCTCATTTCTGTCGTATCATTTTTTTCCGTCTCATTTCTTCTGTTTCTTCCGTCTCATTTCTATCATCTCATTTTCTTCCGTCTCATTTTCTTTCGTGTCATTTCTTCCGTCTCATTTTCTTTCGTATCATTTATTTCGTCTCATTTCTTTCCTAGAATATTTCTACTTATAAGGATCATAACTTTTGACTCTGATGTCCAAAATTTTCATACTATATACCGTTGGAAAGATAAAAGAAATATGTATAACTTTTTGTAGGCATATTGGCTAAAATCTCTTTATATCAATCCAATATTTGCCCCTAAAGTACGAAGATGATTTTTTCCTATATACACCAACGTACTGGACCAACTTCACAACTTCATGAAATTTTTAGACTTTTAGAAACAGAACTAAAATTTTATGTCTTCATACAAAATGTATCCATATATTTCTAGGTTAATTCAAATCAAGAATCATCTCATTTAGACAACTAGAGAATATGTTATGGCTAAAAGACTGAAGTTTATTCAGTAAATATTTTCGAGAATTTCAAACTTTCAATATTTTACATCCCCAAAACACCAATTTTTTTTCAAAAACTAATTTAACACTATAACTGAATTTATTTCTTCCCAACCACCCAGTATTTATGCACAAACATGTAAATGTCATTTCCAATGCAGATGATAGTAACTTATCAAATTTATTTCACAAATCCCCAACTCTAAGGGATTTCTTCACTACTGAAAACTCCAAAATCTTCAAGCCCTAACTCCACACGTTTCATATACTTCACTGGGTACAATGACTAGGTTCTAGTTTTTTTCTCAGGGTAGAGGACACAAATGACAAAGTGGGTTTGGTGAAGGGAAGGAAAAACACAGAAGTCTTTTCGAAAGTATTTGATGGAAAACTTTGTGTTTCAAAAGGAAGTTTGGAAAAGATGATAATAAAGAAGGGACTTAGACAAGACTTAACCTGTCAACTCTCAAAGAATAGTA
>JANZLF010000221.1:12103113-12134196 GCA_026546835.1 Erythroxylum foetidum | reverse complement strand
GAAGGTGAAGTGAGGCTAGTGGAGGAAGAAGCAAGGCCTTTGGATCAATCTTAAAGTGAAAAGAATTAAGGTGGGTGATTCCTTAATAATTGGGTTATAGGCTTAATGAATTTTTTTTATAATAAATGCTTTCCAGTGACTTCGATTTTGTGTATGAATTACTCTTTGCGATATGTTTAACTTGTATGTGAGACGCTTTGGTTGTGAATTCATGTTGAAATGATTTAAATACTGCTTTGTTATGTGAAAAAGACGAGAATTTATGGTTCGGAAAAAGATTTGCCAGTTTGGCTCAGTTATGTGAAAGTGAGGCCAGTTTGGGCTAATGTTTTCAAATTATGTGAATTATGTGCTTTCTTTGGGTTTGTGGTGGTCCCATCTGAGTCAGGTGCACCTGTCTACCCATAGGCTTCTCCCGCCTGCCCGCTAGTGGCCGTGGAGTTCCTCTTAAGGACTCCTATTCGTCACGGCTACACATGACCGCTTCGCGGAAATGTGTAGTACGTTCTGTTTCGGATCCACCCGAACCACTTTGTTTGTGCTTTTGTGAAATGTTTGGTGGTTATGTGATGTGTTAAGTTTGTAAATGGTTTGATGGGATAAATTTGTAAAAAGATTTGAAAAGTAATAATGTTTTTATAAATGTGACATTGTTTTGAAAATGAAGGAAAGAATGATGATTTTTGCTTATCCCTCGATTATTAAGTTGTTACCCACGGAGCCGTCGAGCTCACCCCCCATTTTCCCTCCACAGGTATTGAGCGAGAAACCAAGTCACTGCATCGGGATTAGAGCAGTACTCCGATGCAGTTTGCTCTTGAAGTTGTATTTAAGGAAAAGCAAAGTTTTAGATAGCTTTTTGGGAACTATTGATGTTTTTGTATTTCGTTCCTCGATACTTTGGATATAATCGGGCTAAATGCCCATTAAGGCTTTGTATCCTGTATAGCCTTCTTGTAAATGTAAAAGAATTGGGTTTTAATGTATCTTGTGTGTATATGGTTCAAAAATATGGTTGTATGCTTTGAGTATGATTGGAAAAGTGAGTTTGTATTTCTTTATAGTTTGGAAGTGAGTAGGTGTTTAGGAGTGCGTATACTGCCATTAGAATTGTGATGGGGTATATATTTGGTTTGAATCATGTTGTGAAAGTTTGGAATATTGAGTTTTATGCAGGTAATGGAGAGAAAAGTGAAGATTTTGGTTAGTTGCAAATTAGGGCAGGTGCTGTCCAAATTTTCCTAAATTTGGACAGCAGCAACTTCACTTAGAATTTTGAACTCTTTAGAGTTTGGATTTAAATGAGAGGTCTTCTTGAAGAATGTAGAACAATGTTAGATCTTTCCAATGAAATAAAGTTTGTCACATTTGGACTTAGGATGAAAAAGTTATGAGAATGGAAAGGTTTCAGCTGTTGTTGTAACCACTGAAATTGTGCAGCACCTTTGGAGGCGTTTTTCACCCTCTTAGAGACAGTTTCAAGTTTTGCTTTCTTCATAGAAAATGTAGCTTATCTTTTCCTCTTATAATTTGATGTATGATTTGCAATGTTTGAATATAGGAGTAAGAAGTTATGAGCATTTGAAGAATGCTGTTACTGTTCATGCTGCACAATTACTGTTCCATTGGAGAATTTGTAGGCAGTAGCTTTAGGTGCGTTTTTACCTTTCTTAACGATTGATTTAATTTTTGCTCCCTTCATGAAACTTGTAGATCTTCTTTTTATCTTTCCAACGAGGTAAAATGTGACATTTTTCGACTTGTGTGTTAAAGGATATAATTTTTCAAATTTTAGCATTGGAAAGGAAAAATGAGTATTTATAGCAGTACATTTGAAGCAATTTATAACTGTCTTAATGACCAAATTAGTTTTTAAATCCTTCTAGGAAGTCGTAGAATTCTCTTTTATCTTTCTAACAACACCAAGCTTGCGAAATTTCGATTTCGGAGTAAAAAGTTAGACTTATTGAAAGATTAAAGAGTTATTTCAGTTTTTCAAAAAAAAAAAAAAATTAAAAATGAACTTTGCTCCTCACTAGTGCGAGTCTCCTCGCACTAGCGAGGAGCAAAATCTCCTTTGCTCCTCGCTAGTGCAAGGAGACTTGCACTAGCGAGGAGCATAGCTCCTCGCTGTCCTCGCTAGTGCGAGGAGACTCGCACTAGCGAGGAACAAAATATTTTTTTTTTATTTTATTATTTTATTTTTACTTTATTTATTTTTTTTCTCTGAATTTTCTAAAAATCACAAATAAAGGCATTTTTCCTATTTTCTTCGTTTTTCCTCCGTCTGATCTCCGATTTGAACGATTTTTGAACCGTATTTTTTTTAAAAAAAAATTTATACCCTTTTTTTGGTAAAATGAGAGTGTTGGGGTTTGGTCGGATTTTACGGAGATTATTAAAAAGAATTAAGTGCGTGACGGATTTGGATATAATTCCGTTTTTGGGCGATTTTGGTGATCTATAAAGATCGGATTGAGGCGATTTCTGATTCTATGTAACCGAGAGATATGGAATTTCATTTTAGCTAAGAATTCGGATTTAGTTATGGGCCCTAAGCAGATTAATTTGTCTTGGAGGAAAATTAGGGTAAAATTAGTAAGTTTTGTTCGGATGACATTAAATTCAGTTCAATTTGAGATTTCTTTCGTGGTGAGGAATCCCTCCCTCGTGAGATGCGCGTCCAGATGTCCCGTAGGACGTCGGGCACGCGACCCACCGGGGAAGGGTTCTAACAAGGATGATCGGAACGTTCCTGAAAATATTATGAAGTAAAAGAATGTAAGTTTCCTCCATTATTTGATTATAAATTTGTTGTACCTTTTATGGGACATTTGAATAAATCTAAGAAAGAGGAGGAAGAAAAAGAATTCCTTGAGACTTTTCGTAAGTGTGAAGTAAATATTCCTTTACTTGATGTTATTAAACAAATACCTCGTTATGCTAAATATCTCAAAGAATTGTATACACATAAAAGTAGACAAAAGTTTAAAGGTGTTTAAAAGATTAGAATAGGGGAGAATGTTTTTACTATGATTCAAAAAAAGCTCCCCACTAAATTCAAAGACCTAAGTACTGTCACTATCCCTTGTACAATTGGTGGTATTAGATTTAAAAAGGCCATTTTAGACTTAGGAGCTTCAATTAATGTCATGCCATATTCTATTTATGCTTCTTTGAAACTTGGTCCTTTATGCAAAACTACAGTTGTAATTCAATTGGCATATAGATCTAATGCCTATCCTAAAGGTGTAGTTGAGAATGTTTTTGTGCAACTCAATAATTTGGTTTTTGCTGCTGATTTTTATATTTTTGATGTAGAAAACAATGATCAAAGTGCTCCTATTTTGTTAGGAAGATTGTTCTTAAAGACATCAAAACTAAAATTGATGTACATAATGGTACCCTATCTATGGAATTTGATGGTGAAGTTGTTAAATTTAATATTCATGATGCCATGAAATTTCCTAACAAAGATGATTATGTTTGTACTATTGATGTAATTGATTATTTGGCACAAAGGGTTTTTTTTATCTTAATGGAAAGGATATTTTGGAAGCAGCCGTTAGTGAAGATGTTAACGAAGGGGACTTTGATGAATTTTCATTTACTAATGGGCTACAAGAGAACATTTCAGTGCTCAATGAAAATTATAAGGAACAAATGCAAAGTAAAGTTTCCTATATTGATTTATCTATTTCTAACAAGAGACTTTTACTTTTTGTTAAATAGGCACCAGTTCCATAATTAAAACCCCTTCTTGAACATTTAAAATATGTGTTCCTTGGATTGAGGAAGCAAAAATTAAGTCGAGCCACCAACATTAAATAAAGATGCTACTTGGGAAGCAACCCAAAGGGAGTTTGTTCCTTTTTTATTTCTTTTTAAGCTAGTTTATTGTCCGATATTTGTTCCTTACTTTGCATTTAGCCTTACATTGAGGACAATGTAAGTTATAAGGGTAGGAGAGGGGATAATTTGAGATTTGTTTATGGCAAAAAAATCCTTTGTTTTGTTTTTAACATGTGAAATTGTTTTTAAGAAGATGGTACATTCATATGCGGAGAGTGACTAACTAAAGAGATTCATAACAACTTGGGTATGTAAGCTTACTCTTGTGATTGATTGATAAGTGTTCCTTCAGAAGAGTAGTAACTAATGGTAGACACAAATTATCCTGTGAGATGCGCGACCTACTTGACTGACTCATCAATTCAATCTCAGACTTCTTTTCATGTGTGACCTTTATGAACTTGTACCTCCCAACCTTGCCGTGGTTCCTAATTTGTGTAACACAAAAATGATTAAGTCTTTCTAGATTATTAAACTAAATTAGTCAAATAGCCTACCTTTAAGTATTTCCTTTAGGTTTAAGCTCATTGAGCCTATTGCCTATTTCTTTAATTAACCTGTAATACAAGTCTAAGGACTTGAAAAACAACATACTAACCCCAGCACAAGAAGTTGTTGAGTAACGTTCCCTAGGTTGTTGCTCGTGACAGGCGTTCGTGTGGGTTTCCTGGGAGTGAATTATGGGTTAATTATTCAGTTTGATATGACTAAGTTGGAGCTTGTCTTCATGTTTTACATTTACGGGCTCCATCGTTTGTGTAATTTACTAATTTACTGTATTGTTGAAATATATTCTTTTTTAAACAATGTTATCAATACTGTATTGGCATTGGTACTGGATTGGGCTCTGGTATGGTACTGTACCGGTACCAGTCAATACTAGGTATCGTTTCAGTTAATTTTTAAATTTATGAAATAGTCTCTAAATTTTTTTAAAATTGTAAAACAATTCAATAGTATATTTTATAATTTTACATCAACTTTGTATCAAAAATCTTAATAATAAAAATTTTAAATAATAATTTATTTATTTTATAAACATTAATTTCGAAATATTTATATGACCACTAAATGAAGTTGTTACGTTTGTACAAATATATAATAATTTGACAATTATGATTACAAAAATTCTATTAATTTTTTGTTTAATTATTTGTATTCAAACGTTTTGTATAATATGAATGGCATCATTTAGTTATTATCTTAAATTTTAATTTAGATCAAGGAGTTAAAATTTTTTTATGTATTATATTAAATTTAACAACAATAATATTTTATATCTACAAATAAAATAAAATTTAAAAATTAATGTTAAATTGAAAGTTGATAGTTTATAATCTACTACACATAAGGTAGTCACTAAATATGCACTCTAGTGTAATTTTTTGTTTGTTTATAATAATGTAATGAAAATTTAAAAATAATACACTTATATGAGTTATTAATTTTTAAAATTTGAAAATTTACTCAACACCAAAAAAAAGTCATCACACATAATTATATAAAAATATTATGAAACTTAATTGATTTGCGAATGCTCTTTATTTTTTGAATATATTTAATTAACAATAATTTTATGAGGCATAATTTTATGTTGTTAAATTAATATAATAAACATAACTAAACGAAATCGCCCAGTATCGGCTAGTACAATACGAAATTAAAAATACTATTTTAAAATCATTTTCATGTTTTTTTTAAAAGCTCACTAGGTGAAAACACGCAAAAGGGTGTTAAGGTAAAAGTTAGAGTTCAAAACAATAAAAATTCATGGAATTGGTTTATAAATGATAGAGGGAATCAATTCCTAATGTCTTGTACTCTTTCAAGAGTGATATTTCCTCATTCTTTAGTAATAAAGGGGTGAGTTAGGATATTTGCTAAGGGTATACCAATAGTGATGTTGAAATTTGATTCGCAAGTTGATGCCTTTGTTGGAGATCTTATTATTCATCTCTTCAAGATTGTGAGGTGAATTGCGCTATATGTACTATTACTCCACCACTTCTTACACTCTTGAGCTTTATTCTTAAAATATTATCTTACCCTTGCCCTAAGCCTACATTACAATCCCATGACACTTTGGATTTGTGATTTGCATGTAAATCTTTGCACATCTATAGGTTATGAGTGGGATGATAATCAAGTTTAGTGGATTGTCTTGTTCGTGGAAGGTATTTGAGTGAGCACTAGAAATTGTTTTTATTTTTAAATACACGAGAGTTTTGACTTATAAGAGTTTTCTGATTGATTGCTCAGTTTCGAAATGGAATGGTTGTTACACTGAACATGACTAAGATAATTTGATATTCAATTCTTGTTGTGAGTTTTGATGGTTATTGGTCTCTCTATATTTTTTTTGTGCCTATCCTTCAAATAATTAGGAAAGGAAGATGTTTTTGAACTTTTACTTTGTCCGAGAAAGGTCAAAGCCTAAGTGGGGGGAATTTGACAAGAAAGTATAATATTGTAATTTTATCCAATAATCCTTAGTCTTTTATGTTTATTCCTAGCCTAAAAGTAATCATTATGTATATATTTTGATTTAGGTGTGTTATGGAAGCAATAGGGAGCAAAACGAGGTAATTTTGCAAATCTAGACAGTTTTGACATACTATAGAATTTGGGAAATAACTTTCACATGCGAACTTTGATTGAGATAATTCAAGTGGCTTTGGAAAGATCACAAAGAGAGTGATAACTTTCATGTTTTGAGTTTTTAGTGATTCTGGCTGGAAGAGGTCCTAAATCAGCCCATAAGTGAACACTGTTGCACTGATCCGACCCAAACCTTTGAGAATGCTACATAATAATTAAGGAAGCATCTGAAGCCTACTTAGATGTGAACTACCAAGCTGAAAGGCCACTCCCCTCAGCCAAGAAGTCTCTTATTTGGATTTCTTTTTTTTGTTAATTTGTTAATTTTTTTTTGAAGATAATATTTGGCATATCCTAATTAGGAGATTTTCTAGGTTTTCTAACTACCGATTTATTACATGAAAGAGGATGATGAAAATTGAGAAACAACACATGTCTCTCCCTCCTCTCTTCACACATTAGAGCTTCTTCTATGGCCCTGCATGGCTGATCTCATTCTTGGACAAAGGAATTGAAACCTCAGAACATCAAAACTATGAGATCTAAATGAGTTTATTGTTTTAATGTCGACTTTCAAGTTTTATTGTTCTTTCATGCTTATCATTATAATTATTATTTATGACTCCTAGGCGGCCTACTAGTTAATTGTGTTTAATAACTATTACTAATCAATAAGCAACTAGGATTTAGAAATTTCGTTGGTGTTGTTATTAAATCTTAAGAAGAATAATAGGTTAAGTTTTTCTTAATCACTGGTGGCTAAGGGAACTTTGATTTATTGATCTTTATATTTCTTAATGTTGTTGTTAAATTATGTCTTTTGTGCTGGGCTTAGATCGTTTAATAATTAAGGTTAATTGGTTTGCTGATGTTCTTTGTTAACCACGTGTGAGGAAAGATAGGAAATACTTGTTTCTCCGATAAATAATCAAAGTGAAATTAATTATCATTGTATCAAGGATCAACTATTAGTTCTGATGATGGATATTTCCTTTGGCCAAGCTAGTTATTATTGATTGTCTTTAAGCTTGATCTTATTAGCTTTATATTTTAA
Source organism: Erythroxylum foetidum (assembly GCA_026546835.1). Classification (NCBI taxonomy): domain Eukaryota; kingdom Viridiplantae; phylum Streptophyta; class Magnoliopsida; order Malpighiales; family Erythroxylaceae; genus Erythroxylum; species Erythroxylum foetidum. The sequence goes on along the minus strand of JANZLF010000221.1, from coordinate 12,126,692 downwards.
AATCGGACTGAACCAACTGGTTCAACCGGAATAAATATAAACCGGCTAGGTTTTCGGTCTTGTTTGTGTTCATAACCTTTCTGAGCAAACTGGTTGGTTTCTTTAAAGACCGCCCAGTGTTCCTAAAAACTGGTTAAGTCAGCTTTTTTGAGTTATGTGGAACCCATGGTCTATTTAATGATATTGGACCCATTATCTTTTTAATGATAAGGAACCCACTACCACATTTAAGTTTCTCTTCTAACCTCGCACATCAACCACACATTAACTACGACTGTACTTGTAGATGTAAATCTTTTAAAGTTTTAGTAAAATGCATTATAATGAAAGCTAAGATTTTAAAGGGTAGACTCATAAATCTTTTAAATTTTCAATGAATTTTTTTTCTTTTCGACTCTTTGATACAATGTAAATAAAAAATATATTTTTCAAACTTATATTCTTTATTTATTTTCTTTATATTTTAATTAAAAATTTTATTTTAAATTATTATTTTTAATAACTGAATTATTGTTTTATTATTAAAAATGCTAAATTTATTTAATCTCATTAGTATATTATATTTGTGAAATTTTAGATTCTCTATTTATCTCATATTTTAATTGAAAAATTTTAAAGTATTATTGTTATAATCTAATTATTATTTTTATCATAAATTTGTTTAATAAATTAAATTATTAGTTAGCATATATAAGTAATTTTGTCTAAAATAATTAAGAAAGTGTTTAAAATAATATTTAAAATATAAATAAGTACATTTAAAGGAAATTAAAAAGGAAATTAGAATAACCTTAGAGTCGACTTTCTTTAAATAGACATCAACTTTTATAAGTTTTGAAATAAATCATAATATTGAAATATAACACACATCTCTCTCTCCTCTCTAAACACCATAGATTCAGTCTTGGTTTAATTAGATTTATTATTAGACTATTATATATTAATAGACATTATTAGTGCAATTTTATTTTTGTTGGAATCCTACCCCTGCGGGTCACGTGCCTGACATCCTACGTGACATCTGGACGTGCATCCCACAAGGGAGGAATTCCACACCAAGCCAAACCTCAACAAAAATACCCAAACACATACTTTAGAATAGATTTCAAAAATTAAAAGTCTTGGGTCCTAAATTGAAAATTGATTCCTTCAGAAAAGATGTAATTCCATGTCTCTAGTTTATTTTTAAACAAGAATCACCTCAATCGGACCACTACAGATCGAGATATCACCACAATGCGGAAGCATGTTCAGACTTTTTTAACCGGTCCTCTCACTTTGATTTAATCCATCTTTTTCAAATCAAACTAAAAAACTATAGATTTTTATGGGGAGGTAGAGGAAAGTCTTCTAAATCCAACGCTTCAAAAATTGAGTCAATCGGAGGTCGGAAGAAAAAGTTATAAGCAAAAGAATGGAAAAAAATTGGGTTAAGGGTGGGAAAAAGGGGTCACATCGCCCTCGCGACCGCGTTGAAGGAATTGAATTTCAATTCGGTCCTTAAGACTTTCATAGTGCACAGTCTCGGTTTAGTTATAGTCCGAAAGTGTTTGGGAATTAACTTTTAGAGTTCTAAACCAAATCGAATGTTTTTGGTGTCATTCGAAGCTAAATGAAAAGAGGAACAAATATTATGAAGAAGTCCTTTTGAAATTCCTTTTTAAGATGTTCCAAAATCTGTTCGGAAGTAAGTAAGACGAATACTTTTGTTGAAGTTTGGCTTGGTGTGGGCGCATACCATTTTGAAGAAGGTAATATTGATTTTTGTGATTCCACTGTGTGAGTTCGCCCTTTGTGGCTTGAGATGTTATGAGAATGATGAGGAACCGATGATGGCTAATGAAAGTACTTTGAAGTAACTCTATAAGAAAATCCGTTCATGCTTTATAAGGGTTAAATGAATTAACCCTACAGGGTAAGACGTACATGCTTTATGTTTTTGAAGAGTGTGGAAAAAAATTCTAAAGAGAAATGAAGAAGATCACGTTTCATGATTTCGCAAGCGTTGGATTCCGGACTCAAGCGGGATACAACAATTTTAATAAGGTATTTTATTTTATACTATATTTATACTTATTCTTATAATTTTTACTTTTTATTTATTATATACCGATTTTATAGCGATTTAATATTGGTTGAACCTTTAAATCTTTTATTTGATCGGTTCAATGTCCAGTCCGATTTTTAAAACATTGATCTTAGTAGTAATTTACATACATTTTCAATTGTTTTTCTTTATGGATAGACCATTATTCCCACAACTATAAGTCTAATTTTTAAGAGTAAGGTTTATTTTTGATAGCCCTTGACAAGCTCATTAGTATATGAAGAAGTGATTAATCAAGCAAAAAGAACACTACTACATAAAACCAATTGACAATGAATAATTCAATAAATATAAATTAAAGGAAAAGTATATACATTACATTGAATTAGGTTCTCAAGCTTAATCAGCTCATATTGATCAAGTCGAAAAAATACAATATATATATTATGTTTATACAACATAAACATTTGTCACCATTATCAATAACACATGCATCTAAAAATTAATGGGAAAAATATCAAAATATCAAAAACATAGATTACATTGTGATTATAAAATGTAAACATTTGTCACCATATCAATAACACACATATGTAAAAGTCAACAGGATAAATATCAAAATATTAAAAAGTTAAAAGGCATCACTAATCGATCTTTGCCTCATTTATAGTTGACTGCAAAGGCTCAAGTTGTGATGATTGTGTCAATGATATTCACCTTCTTATTACTTCAACTTGTAATTGTAGTAAAGTAATACTAAAGTATCCTTTAAACCATAAACCCTGTTGGTTCAAATGATCATTGGATTGTATGTGAGTCAACATCTCCAAAAAAAAATTTATTAGCATGTCCAGATGTACCAACTTAGAAGATTGAAGATAAAATATTAGAAACATACTTAGTAATTATTTTAACTAAGACAAATTAATAAAGAACACATTCCTTACAATATTGCTTTGTTAACTTAATATAGCATTATCATCAACTAAATTTGCATCGCTTAACTATAGTTATAATAAAAATAACTTTTTCAGACATTAAAGCCAATAATAATTAATATAAAATTGAAAAGTTGTATATCTGTGAAGTTGCCTATTTTTTAACTTGCTTAAGATAATGATATACATTAGTTGTTGTTTGTTTATAAAATCGTAGTCATATGGTTGAAGTAAGGCGTACACACTTGTGAACAAGCTTCAACATGTTAAGTTGAGCTGTCTTTGTTACATTTTCTGGAGTTATGACCAGAATTACCACATTTTCGACATTTTTGCACATATCCTTTCGGAGAAATTTTTTTGTTTTTTTATTTTCTTTAGCCCTGATGGTGTGTCAAACCAACAAAAATAAATTCCTACTCTAGAACACTTAAGCGAGTAAAGTAGTGAATAGGGTCGAACCACAGAGACCAATGTAGTAATTATTTATTTGTGTGAAATCAAAAAAATAAAAATAGACAGATGAAAATAAAAATAATGAAAATAATTGATTTGGGAATGATTGATTTTAGAACACGAAATTAGAGCACGAAATCACGTCAAAGGAATTTAAAAATAAAGATTGAAAGCAATATAAAGAAAAGCCTAGTCAAGGTACTCTCCCGTTTGATACTGTAATTCGATCATAAACTCAAAAATACAAATTTCGTTAATTCTTATGGATAAAGTTATAGCAGACAGTGAACAACACATATCAACCAATCCATTCGTAATTATTCGATAAACTCGAGTAAAGTTTCGTAGATCATTACCATAACCAATTAGACTATTCCCGAGTAAAGCTCCGTAGAATATAATCTATGGCAGCTGTAGGCTTTAATGAACCCTTTTCTTAACCAATAGAATCGGAAAAGCCGCAATCTATTTAGACCAAATTATTTAATCTTATTAATTTCTTAATTGAAATTAATTTGTCATTTCGATAGACAGTAATCACAGATTAACTAATCTATTCGGCAATTTATCATCAAGGTAATCAATTAACAGGCCTCATTAATGAACAAACTCAATAATAATAAATCGATTAAGCACAAAGATTAAATAAACATAAGAGATAAACGAAAACAATTAAACCATAGGAGTCTCATGAACTACATGTATCAAACGTAAAGTACCTTGTCTAGATTAAAAGATTAACCACACATAGCTATATTAAAAGATAAAGATGTTCTATTAAAAGAAAAACGTGAAAGATCTCTTCCCTAGAGCTGCTGTCGTAATCACCTCTATTTCCAGCTGATTGTAAAACACGTCACTCCCTCGGATGGTAAATCACGTTCTTTTCTCTTCAAGTCTTATTGCCACTGTCTTGTCAAATGAATCTCGAATCCTTCCCAAAAACACGTCTCTCCTTGTAAATCTCCAAGTCCCTCTCAAAGTCAGGTTGTTAAAAGCCTGCCCTCTGGTTGCTGCTGTCGTCCTCTGTCCTTTTATGGTGATAAAAATTAATCTCTCCTCTCAAAGCTCTACGACCACCCACTATTCTCCCCTCTTCTTATATAAAAATCTATTCCCCCCAAAGCTGCAGTAGTCTTTCTTGTATATGCTGTTGTCCCTTTTCTAGGTTTTCCCCCTTTTATCGTCGCCCCACTCTTCTTAGTCCTTCCCTAGGTTTCTGTTCCTTTTCCTTAAATGAAGTGGGCTCCTTCGCTGTGTCTAAAACGACGCCACCTGTTGCTTGTGCGCTGGTTATATAAAACGCATCTGCATTTTAGGTTCAGCTGCTTCCCACGCCTGCCATGCACTCCAGCCCTTCTTGTATGTTGCATTAATTTTTTTCATTTATCCCTTTAGTGTGCTGTCCCATTTTTGCGTCACTTATGCTATTCTTCTTGTAGCGTCGTCGTTTGTGCTGTGGCCTCTCTTCATTTTAATTAAATCATTGATTTATTGCCGCAGCCTTGTTCCCTTTTGATGGGACAATTTTAGTTGCAGCCCTCAATTCCTTATGTTTGTGGACTTATTTGTGTCACTTTTCACAAATTTACTACTCTCAAATGACAGCTCCAAAAATTCTGAAGCTTGGTAGAAACATTCTTCAATGAGTCAAGATTATGCCTGCCAAGTCTTAGAATTTTCTAATAAACCAATCCCGAGATAAAAATTTTCAAAGATCCAAAGGTCAAATCTTACAGAAATTGAAAAACAGTGTTAATTTCAATCTATTAAGAACTTGTTATATTTTATGTGTCTAAAGCTCTAATAATTATAAAACATGATGAAAAAGGCCATAGATATCCATAAAACACATGCAAGATGCTAAATATAAGGTTCTAAAAACATATAAAATATAATTGCATTAATGATTCTTGAACCTTTAGATTTCTAACACTTTTATTTTTACGTCACCATGAAAGGTTATAGCTTTTGGTGTTGATTTGAAAAAGATGGATTGAATCAAAGTAGTGGTATCGGTATGAAGAGTGGGAATTGGATATTTTACTGAACATGCTTGAGTATTTTGAATATATCTAGATCTATAGGATTCCAAATGAGATGGTTCTTATTTCAAGATAAACTAGAGACATGGAGCTATAAATGGTATGAAGAAGTTAAATTTTAATTATGTCTCTAGGATTTTCAATTTCTGGATGGAAATTGGGTATAGTATACTAATTCAGTCTAACAACAGTCTGAAATGTTTGAGTCCTAACTTTCAGATTTCTGAACCAAATGGATTTGATTTTTGTGTCATTGGAAACTTAAGACAAGGGAGAACACTCTTCTAGAAGAAAGAGTTAAGTCGGAATATTCAAGGGTGCTTTTGGCAAGACACTTAAGTATAAAAGACATAAGGTATTAAAGGAAGAGTAAGGTGGACTTTTATCAATCACTAAGGGTAAAATGAAAAGAAAGAAGTGTTTTTTCCTTCCTTAAGAGGGGGAAAAACGAAAATGGGATATAGTGAAGTGAATAACAAAACTAAAGAGAAGGAGAGAAAGAACAGAAAACAAGCTAGGGTTGAACTTTTCTTGGTCTTCAAAAGAGATATTGGAGTTGTTCAAGAAAAGAAAAAGAAATAGGAAGAGAAGAGCTTCCCTTTGAGCTAAAGATCCCTTCATTTGGTGAAGAATGAAGGTAAGATCATTTTAAATCTTTTGTATTTTTGAAAGGATTTTAGTTCATGGAGTTTAGAAAAGGCTTGGGTTTAAGTATTCTGGAACCAATTTTAGTGATTGTGTTTTGAGGAATTTTCAATTGAAAACCCTATTGAGTGAAATTTTTATTATTATATAAAGGGATCACAAGAGGCAAGAGGAACAAGAGAAGAGCCTTTTTGAGGAAGTTCATAATCAAGGAAATCAAGGTGGGTACATGTTTATAATAGAGTAAATAAGCCACTAATGTTTTCTTTAAATAAAAAAAAGTTTAATGTTTCCAATTGCATCATAAGTGCTGCATTTATTGCTATATGTTTGTTATATGATTTGTGTGATAATTTATAAAAAGTTATTTTAAAAATGATTCTTTGAAATGATGCATGATTATGAAACCATACTTTTGGAAATGGTTTGTAAGGTATAACAAGCAAGTGAAAAGCAAGTTTTTAAGAGAATGTGTCATTTTGGGCATCAAGCTTAAATCTATGTGTTATGTGGGTTTGTGGTAGTCTCTCAAGAACCGTCACGTGTACATCAAACCAAGTATAGACTTCTCACACCTGCCCGCTAGCAGCATGGAGTTCTCTCAAGGACTCCCTCAAGAATTTATGACTACACAGGACCATCATATTGAAAATGTGAAGTGCGTCATATTTTTGGACTTACCCAAACCATTTGATATGCTTATGTGCTCATGTCAAGAGTGATGCATTTATGTTTTTGCAACTTGTGAATTTTGGCTGAAACCTAAGAAACATGTGTTTTAAGAACCATATGAAAATTTTCTATGACAAGTGAATGCTTTCAATAGTTTTTGCTTATTTTTTCATTATAAACTGTTACCCACGAGCTGTCAAGCTCACCCCCTCTCTGTCCCCTTTTCAGGTGATAGTTAAAAATTCAAGTGATCAAGAGCCTAAGGAAACTTTCACAAATTTGTTATTTGCATTTTGTAATAAGCCAATGGAGTGTCTTTTGATATGTAAATAAAGTTTTTCAAACTCTATTGCTTTAGAAATGAAATGATAGATTGAAGTAGTTCGGTTATGTATGTTTATATCGACTTCCTTGTTATATGGTTGAGTCGGAGTAATAAGTTTGTTTTGATGTTTGATCGTAATGGGGCACGCCACCCTTGTGGGATAATGCCTAATAAGGGTTCATGGAAATAACCCTGTGGGTTTATGCTATCGCTTTATGATTTCGCAAGAGTTGGGTTCTAACAACGGTGCCCAACAATCCTAGATGTCAACAACCCAAAACAAACTCTCAAGTTCTATACTATTTTCATTATCTCTTCCTTTATTTACCAATCCACCACCACCCTTTATCCATCTCTACTCACCAACTTAGCTCTAAGCTCCTTTATAGTCATCTTTAAGATGGAGAGCTGTCGAAGAAGGACAAAGAAGTTTCAAGTGGGTTGGGTCGAGTGTTGAAATTTGATGTGTTAGGTTAGAATTTTCTAGTAAACTTTTGGCCTCCCAAAGCCTGATCAAGCTCAAAATCAAGTGGAAAAAACCAAACTTGATTGAGTTTTGGGTCAAAATTGAACCTTGCCCTAAGGGTTTTAGTCGAATGTTGACTATATCCATATGTCGTATAAACTGAGAATAACCTTCATTCTAAGTGCCTAATTCTCATAGTTGAGTTTGAGTTGTGTGGAAAGAGCTGTATCCGACGTCACTTTATTGGAAAAAAACGAGATATACAAACACACAAACAATGAAATAATAATGTTCTTGTAATAAAAACTTTTATTCCTCTTTTCTAATAAAATAAAATATGGCTATTTATATTTCCAATTGAGAGTTCTAAACTAACCAACTTAAATCTAGTTGATACTAAAATACAAAGAGGGAAAAACTTACATTGATATAATAAAATCTGTTTACATGAATGCCTTTATTTTATTATAACTCTTTCTAAGTAACTCTAAATGTCACAAAGTTGGGTTCATTTGAATCTAGACACAAAGTTTTAAAATGAATCTGAAATCACCTAAATTAATTAAGATTTAACTATTCAAATACTTCTTAAGAATTATTGTAAAATACTAAAAATCAAGTTTATTTCTAATAGTTATCAATAGATGTCTCAAATACTATAATATGTTAAGAAAAGTTAATCATTAATTCCAATAAAATTGGGATCAAACTTAATTCAAATATAATATATGTAAAAAAAATTAATGTACATGTTAGATTTAGTATGGAAGCTAAAATGAAAGGAGATTAACCTCTAATCATTGATATAGTTATTAAAGTGTAATAAGATCCTTATATTTTATAAAGCAACCATAAAAAAGATTTGATTTTGAATGATATAAAACTAAGTTTGAGGATTTTAGACCCTTAACAATCTAACTTGATGGTATGTTATCCTTATACATGTTAGGTTTTAGGAGACCCAAAGATATGAAAATTTGTTAGAATGACATTCTTTTATCAAGAATGCCTCCATTAAGATGGTAGCTATCAAAGGAGTTTATTTGTAGCAAAATATTGGAACATTTAGTGAAAACTACCACTATATAAAACTATCACAACAAAAAACTGCCACTTTCTCCCATTTGGCCCATATATTTTATTAAATGCAAACACCTCATCATCAAAAAAATTTTATAGAAACAAAATTCATGAATCATGATGATATGTCCTTTAAAATTGAATATCTTCTATCCATCATAATGTGTCTTATTTCTTACCTACATATGATAGCATAAATTAAAATAAATAGGCTTATGCTTGTTTAAGATCCCAAAATCAATATTATTTCTTAAATTTAACTAATGTGCATAATTGTAATGAAAAAACATAATATCTAAATAAGAGTTGCACTAAAAACAAACAATTATATTTACAATACAAATCATATTACGAGACCAAATCGTATTTTAGCTATAAGATTCTTGAAATTCATTGATGGCATCCATCATAGGATCAACTTTCATCAATTTAGTATTAATGTGTTCAATGTCCATTTTTCTTTCCCCAATAAGTTCTTTTATGGCTAAATACTTAATGTTGATGTACCTACTTCGACTTTAACTTCAACTTCCATTACTTTTAGCTATAAAGATAGCAACTGACTCGTTGTAATGTAAACTCAATAGGTGTAGAAGTAGAATCTAAAATTCTAACATTGGATATGAAACTCTTTAACCACACACCATGTGAAGTTGCCTCAAAGTAAGAAATGAACTTAGCTTCTATACTAGAATAACAATCAAGGTCTGTTTTGCACTTCTCCAAGACATATCTCCATTTGCAAGCATAAAATTTTTTTCAAATTTTGATTTACATGAATCTACACAAATAGTAAAGTCTGAATTAGAGTACCCAATAACTTCTAAGTCCTCATTCTACCTATACAAAAGCATGTAATCTTTTTTCCATGAAGGTACCTTATGGCTTTCTTTGTACCTCTCGAGCAGTCTAAACCTATATTACTATGTTATCTTCTTAACATTCTTATAACAAATGCAATGTTAGGTATTGTGTATACTTGAGCATTCATAAGGCTTCCAATAACAAAAGAATAAAAAATGTTTTTCATTTGTTCCCATTTGAGGTCCTTCATTGGACATTGAATCAAAGTGAACCTATCCATTCACAGTAAGTGCTATACGTGGTGAACAATTATTGGGTGTTATACTTAGTGAATAATCTTTCATCCAAAACCTTTATAAGTCCTTATTGATATAGGTTTCCTAAGAATAAGTCAAAATGCATCAAGATCTATACCTATGAATCTTGATGTCATTGATATAAGAAGTCTCACTCATGTCCTTCACCTTAAAGATCTTAGAAAGAAATTGTTTCAACTTTTGTAGCATCCCCCTATGATTGGTTATAAGTAAAATATCATCCACATAATTTATAAGAAAACAATTTTTACTCTTATTGATCTTCTGATATATACAAAGATCTGCAATATTCACTATAAAACCAAATGAAGAGATAACATCATGAAATTTCAAATACCACTAATGGGAGGTCTGTTTTAAACCATGATTTCTTAAGGCTATATACACCATTGTAAAAGGAGAATCCTTTATATTGTTTCATATAAACATCTTTCTCTAGTTCACCATTGAGAAATGTTGTTTAACATTCATTTGGTGCAAATCCTTATCAAAGTGGGAAATTGATGCTATGATGTCTATGAGTGAATCTTTTTTCAGATACAAGAGAAAAGGTATTTGCTTAATCAATTCTTTCCCCTGAGTCAATCTCTTAGCTACAAGTCTTGCTTTATATCTTTTGATGTTTCCTAATTAGTCTTTCTGTGTCTTAAATACATCCTATAGATTTTACAATATCAGGAAACTCGACAAGATTTTCAATTTCATTTGATAACTCATCTTTTCTTCCATAACATTATACCATAAATTAAATTCCTTATTTTTTATGGATTATGGAAATGTTCTCGGATAATTTTGTCACTAATATTCTATTTAGACTCTTAAAGATACACAGTGTAGTCAGTAAGAATTGTTGATCTCCTTGTTCTAGTAAATCCCCTTAATGTTGTATTAATATTCTCCTTAAAAGCTTATTTTCAAATCAATTGATCAATAATTTCCTGTATTTGTGGAACAATAGGTTCTACTATATCATTATCATGAATTTGTTAGGCATTTGAACCCTAGGAGTGTTGTGAAATACAATAATCAATCTATTAATTGAAGTGGAAAGTTGAGATTTAAAATGATCTACATTAGATCCTATACTCAATCCTTTGTCATTCCGACTAATCAAGTTATTCTTAAGAAATTTTGCACTTCTCGATTCCACAAACCTAGTGATGTTAGATGGATAGTAAAATAGATATCCTTTGACCTTTTCGTATATTTATGAAATACCTATTAATGGCCCTTAGGTCTAACTTCTTTTCTTTTAGATTATAAACTTTTACTTTAGATAGAATTCCCAAATGTGCATGTATCTCAAACTTAAATTCTAACCTTTGAATAACTCAAATGGTGTCTTAGGGATAACCTTAGTTGAAACTTAGTTTAATATATACAAAGCTATGTTAAGAGCATTCATCTATAAGAACTTAGGAAGCTTGAAACTAGCCAATATGCTCCGCACCATCTACAATAATGTTTAGTTTCTTATTTTAGCTACACCATTCTAGTAAGGAGAATCAAGAATAAAAATTTAGAAAAAAAGACCTAGTTCTTATCCATCTTTAGTAAATATAGCAAAATACTCATGGCCTCTATCTACATCTCGATCTCAGTTTGCTTATCGTATTGTTCCTCTACTTTTGCCTTGAAAATATTAAAAGTATTAAATGCTTCACTGCTATGTTTAAGGAAATAGAGATATATGTATTGTGAGTAATCATCCATACAAGTGATGAAGTACATTTGATGATATAAGTATATATCTGAAAAAAATGTTTGTATATATTATTTCCAATAGATTTAAACTCCTCTTAATACCTTTCTTTGACACATCGGTCTACTTACCCTTAATGCAATCTACACAAGTATCAAAATTAGTAAAATCTAGAACACCAAGTACTCCATCATTTAATAATCTTTTAATTCTCTTTATGGAGATATGTAATAATCTCTGGTGCCATAAAATAGAGGAATCCTATCATAACACATCATCTAATGCCAACATGATCATTAATATGCAATTTGTAAGGTGTATCAAATTGTAATTTAGTATGGTAAAGGCCATTAGACAACGTATAATTCATCACAAGATTAGTGTTAAAAAACAAGTTAATACAATTATCAAAGTTAAAGGAATTGAGATTTAGGACAATCCTCTTTATGTGTCCCTTCTTTTTGCAAAGAATCACTTGAATTCCTTCTTGATTTCACCTTAGGGAGGTATCTTTGTCTTCCCTTTCCTTTGCTTTGATCCTTATTCTTTCTTTAAATAGCTAGATGCACACTTTCCCCAACCTCTATAAACAACATTCCTTCTTCTTGCACACACATGGTCATCAACTTATTAATTAAACATTTATCCTTATAAGTGTTATAAGATATTTTGAGAGGTTCATATTAAGATGACAATGTATTCAAAATATAGTGCATAAGAAAAGACGTAGACATATTAACTTCAAGAGCCTTCAATTAAGCCACAGTGTCGCTCATTTAAGTAATTTTCTCACACATCTATAACACCTTGAGCTCTTAAGATGAGAATCTTATAATTAGGGTTTTAGCAGGTGCATTTTTTTAGGACACGAATTGCTCATTTATGACTTCCAACAAAACATGATCATTATTTTGGTCATATTAGAAAAATTCACAAGGAAAAATAATTATAAACATGCTTATGTCACAAAATTGAGTCAAACAAACATAATCATACTTTACTAATATAAAACATGTGATAAAATGAATTAACAAAAAGAATTGCCTATGAGCTAAATTCCTAACTCAAATGATTCATATTGCTTTACATCGAACTATGAATTACATTCCATTTCTTAACCTTTTAGGTAAAATTAAGAAATATAACATGATATTTCATATCAATTAACTATGCAAATACAATGAAATTCTTGTGAGATGATCTTATTGCGTTGAATATGATCAATTACAAACTAATGCTTTTTAGTGATCTTGAAGTCCTCAATGCATAAGATGAATCAAAGATGTTGTAGCTATTCTTTAGTTAATGAAAATGCGTATCTTTAGGCATTGAACTTCATGAATCCATTAATTTGAACACATATAACATTCATATACAACAAATTCCATGATATATACACATAGAAACATTAAGTATAATTCAAGAACAAACTTAAAACATGCTTCAAATTTCAGTTTGTAGATCATCAACCGTAGGTCAAGCATTTAAGTCAAAATTCATATATTTAGTTTTGGTATCCAAAAAGAAGACCAAACATCAAAGCATATCAAGATCGAGGCAAAAATCATGCTCTGATACTAAATATTAGGAAAAATAATCATTATTTTCAATAAAATTGAGAACAAAATTAATTCAAATCTAATATATGCAAGCTTAACATACTGCCACATAGTGCCCCAGGAATAGGGATGAACTTGGCTAGGATATAGATTTGTGTCCTCAGTGATACCAAAATTAGATAATAGGCGTTGATTTTCGCAAAAGCCTAAATAAACATGCCGTCTCTTCGTCGAGGTGACTCCTTAGATTTATTGTGGGATTTTACACTTGACTAGCAAGTCTTCAAAATATGTAGATCTTAATCCCCAACACACTTCTCTGCGTCCGATATGTCGATACTCTTTCAAAGTTACTAGATTGCTTAGGACCATTCCACCATGTTACATACCCCTAAGTTCTGTCTGCATTTTTTGAAGAGGTTCTTAATCTGGTTCTAGAAATGAACCGTGAGCTAGTCCTTACGCTAGAGTGGGACATAATATATATAATAGGATGATAAATTGCAAGGGAAGTTTACGGAAGGAACATTTGCAGGTCGCAGACTGATAAGTTGATGATTGCTTTACTCAATTTTCAGGTTACAAGTTGAGGCTTACATGTTGCAGTTTTGTCTCAGATTAAAGCTGAGTGTAAGAATTGAGTTACTTCATGGACAACTTTCTTCCGGTACATACTGTAGTGTGCAACAGTTCAAATCAAATTGAAACGAATGGTTGCAATCAGGAGACATTCCTGCAATCCGAAACCAGAAAAATATTTTAGAATTCTCCCCCGATAGCGTAAAATCTGAGTTATAGGCCAACTCTTCTTCTGCGGAAGTTCATATTTATCCACAACCCAGTGTCAAACGTATAATGCACCATTCATGCGAGAACATGTCATTGTGTCTTGTCTCGCTCATACTAGCGCCTATTCATGCTCTGACTCGTATCACAACGCATAGATGTGAGCCATATGTAAAAGTGTAGTCGTCTTACACTCCCTGTCTTAAGAAATCAAGTTGTTGTCTTCTCACTATCTAAATTTAATGTTAATGTCCAACTCTTTTTGACAATATTAGTAACAACTCGCTAAAAATTTTGCTCATATGTCCAACTCTTTTTTGTGATGAAATGTAAATTACATGTCTACGTGCTGTTGTTTTCAAATTAATTCAGAGTGTTGCATCATACCTTGTCAAAAGATCATTTAGCCTCGACTTGGTAGGTCTAAATTCGTGGTAAGCATCATTTTTCATTATAAAATTTGAAATTAATAGTTAAATTTCAACCATATGAACTATAACAGGCTGAGAGAGACCAAAAAAATTATATCTTTTGTTGAAATTTTAGAAGTCCAATGGATGAATTGAATGAAGAAGCTATAGCAAATAAAATTATTATAAGATAAGCTCTTCTCATATTTGTAGCTTAGAAAAGTAAGTGCTTGAAATTTAAACCCGGGGCTTTCTCATAAATCCCTACCCTTTTTTGTCCCCTAGTTTCTTCAAGTAACGAAAGTTTCGTATGTTATTGACCACTTGCAGCTAACTCATGATTTGGCATGGGCATTGCAATAATTAGAATTATTGAAAGTAGGGCTTCTTCCAACACATAAAGGCAAAAGGTTCCAAATTATTGCCTGCAAGTTTATCTTATCGCATGAGATCCTCTGGCCAGGTGCTTTGGCTCTACTGGGTTAGAGGATCTCAGTCATCCATAGTTACCCTGGCCAGAGAATCTCAGCCATCCATAGCTATATATGTAACCTTCAGATATAGATGCACAACCCCTTCTCTATTTGGGTTATATAAAACTTACTACGGTACTACCCTAATATACTAGATTGTAATAAGATAGGAGACCTAATCCTCTGGCCCGGATACTCTGGATGGATGGTTGAGATCCTCTGACTTAGGATAGGGCCAGAGCACCTGGGCCAGAGGATCAGGTCTCCTATTTTATTGCAATCTAGTATATTAGGGTAGTATCGTAGTAGGTTTTATATAACCCAAGTAGAGAGGAGGTTGTGCATCCATATCTGAAGGTTATATATATATATATATATCTTCACGTCCTATGTGTGCGTGTGTATATATATATATATATATGGGTGTAACTTTGCTGTGCATCCATATCTAAAAGTTACACACATATATATATATATATATATATATACATACCTTCACGTCCTGTGTACCCAGCATACCACTTCGGAAATGGTTGTAAAAATCCTGAAACAGATAAGGTTGGTGTAGCTAGACAGAACTTGGTGCATGCTCATATAATAATAATGAGTTCCCCACCAACTTGGTGACCGCTGATTAAACAATCCCCATCACTTGATTCAGAGATTGAAACTTTTCCTAAAGTTGTCTTCTTTTTATCGCTTTTGAACTAAAAAGTTGGTGAGATGTGTTTGGGTAAACATCAAGTAAACGGTACGTCAAAAAAACAAACATCAACTTTTATTTTATGGCTTCTTCCGGTTGTTCGGCTCCACTGTCTGAAGACCTCTTTCCTTTTTCAACGAAAATTGATTTGTGAAAAAACTGTCATTACACACTTTAAAAATTAACGAAGGTGGGGAATCTGATTGCCACACAATAAAATTGGTTCACGATTTATGCATTTTGGTGATAAAAATGCCGACATTGGATACACAGGTATACCTTGAATAACAGACTTGGAGTAACTGTTTATCTTTTGGATGCAATTAGCAATATCCTCCCTTATTGCTGGTGTGGTGGCGCTGAAAATAGGAACAAAGCCCTGTGCTCTCTTTAAGACCGATATAATGCTCTTTATGATCTAACATTCATTGGCAGAAATTTTGAGAAATAAAATGCAGTCTTTGGCAAACAATAAAATGAGAGATTGAGTGGTATGACATCCGTGTCATATAAAAATTCCACGAGACCTACCACTAATTTTTCTCAAATTGTAATCTTGCTGCAAGTGGTTCTATTCTAGGCTTAAGATGGATAAAGGGCCCTTGCACGTTCTTAGAATAAACTCCTCCAACACACCTCACTGAGGAAACGCGCGGCCCAATAACGTTCAGATATTCCTTAGCAAAACCCAATTTCTTCATTGCCAGTTCTAAGAAGTTACGGCTGAATCTTTCGCAAGTCTTTGGAAGTGGAACCCAATTTTTAAAAAATATATTTGTAATATATAATGAGACCTTAGTTACGTATCTTGGATCGAACGTGAAAGGAAAAGGATAATAAATAAAGAAATGCGAAAAATATTTGATTTTGGTTCCATAATTTCAAAAGAATTTTTCCGAAGCCGAAACAAGCGTGAATCCACCGTGATCTTCATGGGAACTGCTCACTGAAACGCGATCAACATCTTTATATAGTTTTCTCAAAATGTAAGCTCTCATAACAAGTCAGAGAATCCTTATGCTTACAAATGATATGAGCAACTGTAAGGGACCTTAACATTTATATATAGCATTCATATCGAACTTCCCCATCACAGGCCTGATATGGATTCGGTCTGCACTAATTGAGATCCATTTTCTATCCAAACTTTGACCCATTGATTTAGATCATTTATTGGATCACTTATTTATCCGAATCAAATTATGTAATTTAATCGATAAGTTATTAAAAAACTGAAGAATGCAATTAAATGTTATTTAACTTTATGGGAAAAGTAAAAAATATTCAACATTCTCCCCCCTTGGAGGCTTGGACAATACTTAATTGTGGTATTGTCTTCAAGTTTAAAACAATTTTTAAAAACTCGGTTAAGTCACGCGACTGTATTAGTTGACTAAGTTTAAAAACAAAACATTTGATTCAAAGATAACGAAAGTCCATCATTCCGTATTGCAAGGCTTTTGCTATCAAGAAGTATCAAATGCATGTGCCATGTGTGACACAGATCCAATATAATCACACATATTTAATATCTCACTAATATGAATGGAAAATTGGAATGTGTTAAACTAAGATGATACCTGTATGATCTAAATTATATCTTTATTTATAAATCTTAATTTCTTTAACTTTATGCTAAATTGCAAATGCTAAACTATGTTAGAGAAATCATATTTTCTCTCAGCGAATGTTAAACAGCATTAGAAAAAATTTGTTTTCTCTTACCGCATGCTAAACAGCATAAGAGAAAACCTTTATATTCTCTAACTGAATGTTAAACTGTATTAGAGAACCTTTATGAGATTAAAACTTACATCCCCCTATGTCGTGTCAATTTTAATGGATATCTGTATAAAATTATATGCGTCTTAATGATATAGCCTTAAGGCCAATCTGTATATATGCCCAATGACCTTTAAATGATTAAGATTGACACAAATCTTAAGACTTTCATATGTATTATGACAATATATGATAACAACTATTATTGAGGATAAACAATGATCATCTTTGTTGATGAACCATCATACTATCATAATACATCAAATGTATTAATGTACAGATGTACATGGAGCAAACATAACGATCTCCTAACTAATAGTGTCTAAGGACTTCAAAACATCCATACTGTAGACTTGTCTTTCAAACACAAGTGAGTGAAATCTAGTAGTTAAAGGAACAACTTATATTTTCTTAGCCATTAAATGCTCCAAACCTTAATGTCACCTTTTTGTATCAACTCCTTCATGGTCAAAATTGACCTCCAAATGCTAAGATCATATGATATTCTTTGTTGCTATTAAACAACACATCAGTAAGATTATCACAGTGTAACCGAATGGGTCTAGCCACTAAATCTAATTTAGACAATTCAGAAATCAAGTTTCTGAGTCAAACCGTTTGTGAAGCAGTCCCATAGCATACACTTTACATGCATGGTCGAGAAAATCTCCCGTGTCTACTTGACACTTTTTCACGACATTGTACCATCTGCAAACATAAAAGAAAATATAACCTTAAGTGGACTTCGTATCATCTGAGCATATAGCTAAAATCTGAATCTAAATTTCCTACAAGGTTTAGATTATTGACTTGTCTATACATCAACATATAATTCTTAGTTCCTTTTTAAGTATCTCAACTCTCGCTTGGTTAACTAGATATTGACTAAACAGTCTAGCAATAAATGCAATGTCTTGCCTAGTACTTACATGATCGTACATCAGGCTATCAACTATACCAATTTCAAGAGCATTTCTCATAACCTCTCTGTTTACTTTACTCTTTGACACTATACCAAAGACAATCTCTCACTATAAGAGATACGTGCTACGATAGGTTTACAGTTAACCTGATTAAACCTCTATAATACATACTCAATGTATGCACTATATGAGAGGCTTAATAAGTATTGAGATATGTCTTGGTAAATTTGTATACCCAAGACAAACAATGCCTCAGCAAAGTCCTTCATATTGAAATGTTTGTCCAAAAGTTGCTTAACCTCATGCAATATGGTCAAGTTATCCAATTTGAGCAATATATCATGAAGATAACTTTACTCCCCCTAACCTTATAGTACAAACATTTTTTAGCTTTATTTTCCATGAAGCCAAAAGGGGTAATAACCTCATCAATTATAAGGTGTCACTTTTGAGAGGTTTGATGTAAACCATATATTGATCTGCTTAACGTGCAAACCATGTTAGTTCCATCTGGATCCCCTTCAGGTTGTACCATATAAACCTCTTCATAAACGTCTTTATTCAGAAAAGTGATTTTGATAGCTATTTGATATAACTCTATATCATCATGAGCTACAATTGTCATAATCATTCAAAATGTATCCTTTGAGGATACAAGAGAAAAGATAACTTTAAGATTAACCTTTCTCCCCCGAGTGAACCATCAAGCAACTGAGCGAGCTTTGTTAAACTTTATCTCGAAATCTTTTAGGTCTTAAACTTCATTTACAACTAATGGGTTTGCAGTTTCACTGCAAACCAACTAGCTCCTAGACCTTACTTCATGGCTTACATCTCATCAGTTATTGCATCCCACCAAAAATTCACATTAGGTCCAGAAACAACTTCTGTAAAAGTAACTAGATTCATAACATGACTAATATCATAGTCCTGTTCACCTCATAAACTATGTAATCAGATGGGATAGATAGTCGTCTCATTATAGTGGATTTACGTAACTGCATTAGATCTTGTACCCCCAGGAACCTCTATGTGTACAAGTATGAGTTCCTATTCCTATACAAACACGATACAAAGACCTAAATCCACAGGATCTAACTATATAAGTAACGAGTACATAATAACTGTAGTATCCTTCCTGCTATCATTTGAAGGGTCAAAGGGCCTACCATCATCATAGACATTTTATTTTAGAAACTTAGCTGTTTGTAATTCTACTATTCTAGTCCCTCCTTCTCTTCAGTAAGATTTGTAGCCTTTAAAGTGATCAAAATATCTGATTAAATAGTAATGAGCATAACGAGTATGCAATTTTTTTTCTTTATAAGGATTATACTACCTCAGCAGGGTAGCCTCATACAAGAATGTGTGCAAGGTTGGGTTCCGACACTTCTATATAATCAAGCAGATTAGTCCTATTTTGCATTGACTTCTTTGTGTCCCTTAGGGTATAGTTATATCTTTCGGTAATACACCACTTTGCTCAGGACTATCTAGCACAGTGCACTAAATCACTATTCCAATTGACTCTATATATTTGGCAAACAGACCTATTTATGTCCTGAAACACCATGTTTGCCATGATATTCTCCTCCATAATTAGATCTGGAACTCTTGATGAATTTTCCTAATTGGATCTCAACTCTTAGTCTTTAAGCAAGAATACATAACTGTAATGGGAACAATCATCAATAAATGTTAGAATACATTTAGAATTGCATAATGGAACTGTATAAAGCCTTTTGATATCCATATGTATCAGACCCAACAAGTCAGAAGCACAAGTTGACCCTTTTTCCTTATTAGTTAACTTACCCCTGTAACAGTCAACACATATTTTTAGTTCATCATAATCTAGAATTGAGAGAATACTTTCCTTAATCAATTTCTCAACCCTAGCTCTAGAAATGTAGCTTAAACTTTTATATCACAACATGTATGACTTGTTCAGTAAGATATGAAGAAGCATATATCTAATATGGGATAAGACACATTCTATACAAACCATATGACAAGAAAGTTGTACCATTATGTTTTACATTAAACAACAAATGTACAATAGAAGCATTAAATACAAAACGTTAACCTTCTTTGTCCAAAATTAATATAAAGATCACATATAAAATTTATCATGTAAAAAACCAAAATGAGCCTTGCTATAAGGTTCAGTACATAAATTCCCCATAGATATTACATTCGCTTCTTCATTGATGTCAACCATCAGTTCCTCCTTCCCTTTATTTGGCTCTATCCTGGATATAAACTCCTACATTGTGGAAGCACCATGATTAGATGCTCCATAGTCACCAAGAACTTAATGCGACTATCGCAAAATTAGATTCATAAATTGATAAGCCAAGGAGTTACCTCATGGTCTCAGTCTTTCTTTCTAGGCCTTATACTGCTAGCTTCCTTACGTCCGCAGGATGTTTACTAGCACTGAATTGTCCAGCATCAGCATGTGGAGAAGATTTTTAACTTTCTACCTTTGGCCTTGGTAGGCTTCATCTTTGCCTTCCCATCAGTTGCTTCGAGGGCTATAAGAGTAGAAAGCTTGAGTTTCTCTTCCTCAGCAATGCAATAGGCAATCAAAGTATTAAAGTCCCATTCCTCATCCGGCAAATAATATGTTATAACTAGATTACTAAACTCTAGAGGGAGTGTGTTCAGAGTTTGGTGAACTATGAAGACATCAGGAAGAGGCATATTTAAGATCTTTAGTCTACTATGAAGATGGATCATTCTTGATATATACTCCATCACTCCCCCTTCTCTTGTATACCTTATAGAGAATAATTCTTTCATTAAGGCACTCATCTCAACATTAGGTGAGACTGCGTACCTTTGGGAGATATTTCCAAGAAACTCTTTTATTATGTTTGTGTCCGAAAGTCCACTAAGCAGATGGTCAGGTATGAATCTCTTAATGGTCATAAGACATAATCTGTTAGACTGATCCCAAGTTGCATAAGTTGCTTTATGAGCTCTCGAGCTCATAGATTTAGGTGGAGATGGCTTGTCCGTCCATATGACCATATTAATTTCAACTATCTCCATAACATTCATCCTCTGTCCACTTCTTCATATTGAAACGGATCATCAATGGTGACACTAATATTGTTGACCGAAAAGGTGACTGCAAAATGATAATGTTTAAATTAACACAAATATAAAACAACAACAATACTCAAAACTATTAAATAATATCTATATTGAGAATCTGATCACACATATTATGAAACATCTTTAGGCTGAATACATAATATATGCAAAAAGACCTCCATATAAAAGCAATCAGAGTACAAATTATCAACTCTCATGACACTACCAACTTTAGGCAAATAGATCTCTTGATTAACAACTTTCCTCCATCTAAAGCCTTTATGCACATCTCAAAATTTTATATAAGGTCAACACCTTTGGGCAGAATAACCAAACATAAAATTAGAGAATCTCCAAACAAGTAAGTAGAACAATTCAAAATACTGACTTGAAAAGCCACTTTGGTGATTACATCCTCATCAACACTCAAAAAGTCCACAAACACAAGGAATACGTCTTTATATTATCCTCACATTCTTTACAGGCATATGGTATGTGACAATGTAATATCAATAAATGCTAAACCTGAATGCACAGTCTCATTGTCACACACTTGTGCTGAAGACATTATCTTAAAATTTCATTTGGGACTTTCGTAAAGGAAAAATCTCGTTAGAGCGACTATCCTACGTTACTGGACACTGAACCAACCACCCGAGACATAAGAAACTTATGTATCCCCCTTATGGCAAGTTCGTTGCATGAAGATTCACTAAAAAATGACTTTAGAATGTCATAATTCCTTTTTCGAGTGACTACCATGCTATCCTGAACACTGAACATGAGACCCGAGACATGAAAACTTGAAGTATCTCCCTTATGTGATGTTCGATGCATGAAAATTTACTTAAATTGACTTTAAAATGCCTTAATTCCTTTTCTGGAGTCAAACTTTAATTTATTACTAATGTAATAAATCCATTAAAATGGAAATTTTCACTTTATGAATATTTTTAATCTGAAAACTGACCTAAAACTCCCCAGGGCACCCTTATAGAAAATCTGAAATTTTTGTATTTTTATAATTTTCCTTAAAGCATGATGTCAGTCGTGTCTGACGTATGTCGTGCACACATGGCGACTTGATGCGCTCATCAACACCAGACAAGTGTTAGGGTTCATTTTCGCACTCCTAGGCTTGTTTTCACCTCATTTCTCAAGGCTAAGCACATGCATACTACTTTCACGCAATAAAAGGTAAGAAAAACTAAGAAATGGAAGTTAACTATCTGAAAACCTCATGGAGAAAAAATTGAAAAACTTTTGTTTTTAACCACCCGATCACCTCACCGCTCTGATACTACATATAATACTAACAAGACCTTAGTTACGTATCCCTGATCGAATGTAAAAAGACAATAAATGAAGAAATACAGAAAATAACTAATTTTAATTTCAAACTTCAAACGAGCTTTTCTAAGCCGAACCATCTTCACGGAGACTGCTCACCGAAATGCACTCAACGCCTTTCTATAGTTTTCTCAAAACGTAAGCTCTTTTAATAGGTTAAAAGATCTTTATGCTTATGAATGATATGAACAACTGCAGGAGATTTTAACTATATTGGACTTTCCCTTCACAAGCCCGATATAGGTTCAGTTCACACTGATCGGGATTTAGTAGGCGTTTAGTTTGAAAGTTTAGGAATGAAGGAATGGAATAATTGTACAAAATAGTGTTTGCTTTGGCGTTTTCAATTTCAAGGGAATAGATTTATTCCATTAAGTTTGAGAATCTACTAAACCCTCTAAAGAGGTTGGATATCAAGTTTTCATTCCAATCTAGTGGTTACTATTTATACCCCTCCTCTACATAAGCAAATTTTATTCTTAATTATATTACTTATCACTCATCACTTATCATCATCATCTTTATTATTATTATTATTATTATTATTATTATTATTATTATTTAGTAAGAGAGTATCATTATAGAGGTATTATTTTCATTACCCATTTTTTGGTTATATCTTATTCCCCTTTTAATATAGAGGAATGGATATCATTGTTATGTAAGGGTATAGCTGTGATAATTAATTAAAATATAACAAATTAAAATATAATTATTAATTAATTAAAATATTGTAATTAATTTAACTACAACATAATTAATTAAAATATAATTCATTCATTAATTAAAATATTGTAATTAATTAATTACAATATAATTAATTAAATTATTATTATTATATATTAATTAAAATATTTTTAATTAATTAATTAATTAAAATATTTTTAATTAGTTACAATATAAATAAGTAAAATATAATTTATCATTAATTAAAATATTGTAATTAAAATATTATTAATTAGTTACAATATAATTAATTAAAATATAATTAATT